>JAQGAF010003362.1:0-17958 GCA_034687865.1 Kryphioiulus occultus
ATTTTTTTACCATTTTACTAGAAATAAATATCTTTGCAAAGTAAAAATAAAGTATAGTAATGAAATGTTGATTTTTCGTAGTGATGGAAAAATTTAAAAATAACCTGGAAAAACCTGGAAAGTCGATGCAATTTCGTTCTCAAAAAAATGTGGGAATCCTGTACAAATTTTACGTGCGGAATTTCTAAATTAATCTCTTTATACTTTATTTGCATCGTGATTTAGATTTGAAAAAAATGAAAACTGCAGTCAGTGCTGCCTGTATTATTAACATTTCTGAAAAACGTTTTCGAGAGATTGCACCTTAAATCCGTTGTTTCTGGTAGCTTTTATTCTGCTTTCGTCTATGGAGTTAATTTCTGTCAATATTAAAACATGTACAGTATTTCTGAAATTTTCAAAATGGCATATAACTGCATTATTGGTGTTCTACTTTTTTTAAATCTAAAATTTCTTTCATTATTATTATTATTTTATTAGTTTATTTCCAAAAAAACATTTCAAGGAGTTTAGAGTTTTTTCAAAAAGAAGTTCGTCAAAATCCGTCATTGGGATATGTTTGTGTCCATTTGAGACTAGTTTTGCAAAATAAATTCGCCTATTGCGTTTCCTTATTATTATTATTATTATTATTATTATTACTAAAGGCATGTATTATTTGTATAGAATTATGGCGCACATTTAATCCTCAAAAAGTATATTTTGATTTTTGAACCTTGAATAATTAGAATATGGAATAATTAGAATATAGAATTCGTTTTCAGAAATTAGCAGTCACTAAGGATATAAAGATGCAATGAATTTAGCGTTTTTCTAGAAATTAATATTGTTTGCATCGATGAAGCTATTCATTCTGAAATTAACCTTTTATGCTGCAGCCCAATTGTTCCCGAAGAGAAGAAAGTCATCCCGGAGAAAAAAATGGCGGAGGTCAAAGGGCAACCACCTGCCACCGAACCACCGAAACCCGCGGGTGAAGCTCCACCGCTGCCCCACTTCGATTTCTCGGAATACAACAAAAAATTTGTGGTGAGCAGAAACTCTTTTTTAACTCTCGCTGAATTTTGTTTCTCGATCAAAATCGGTCCACATACATGTAAGTGATTTTGTCGGCGTTTGTATTTCAGTCGTTTCTTGCTCGGAATTTCTACAACCTCAAGTACGTCGCCTTGGTGTTGGCTTTCTGCATCAACTTAATCCTGCTCTTCTACAAGGTAGGTGATCCTAAACATAATTGCATAACTTCCTATGTCTGTCTGTCCGCGTCCAGATTTTCAATTTGCCACTTGAGGCTATTTTCTTGGTCGAAGTCAGTTATCCAGAAACCACAATCTTTTCCATTTATTTTCGTGTTGATCTTGAAAATAGACCAAAATTTTGATTGCAATTGGCCAAAAACTGAATGGTTTTAGCAACATTGTTGTGTTTTTGATTTTTTTTTCCTTATTTTTTTCTTCTTTTTTTGCTTTTCTACTTTTTAAAACTAGCAGCATTTTCGTTTAAATATAAACAGTGTATACATTTTGGTATTGTTTTTGTCAAATCGTGGCAATTGCACCATCTTTGTCGTTCTTTTTCGTGCACATCTTGAAAATGGGCCCAAATACGAGTGTATTTGGCCAAAAAACCGGATGATTTTGTCGTCATTTTCTTTTTTTTAAAAAAACAACGTGTAAATATTTTGTTTTCCTTGCAAATCGTGGAAATTGCACCATCTTTTTCGTTCTTTTTCCTTTTTTGTTTTTTCGTTCTTCTTGAAAATAGACCCCAATACGAGTGTATTTGGCCAAAAAACCGAATGATTTTAGCATCATTTTCTTTTTTTTTTTTTTAAAAAAAGGGTATATACATGTATTTGTTTTCTTTGCAAATCGTGGAAATTTCACCATCTTTTTCGTTCTGTTTCGTGCACTTCTTGAAAATAGACCCAAATACGCTTGTAACGGGTCAAAAACCGTTTGATTTTAGCAACATGTTTGTTTTGGGACAAAAAAAGTCTTTGGCCCTTTGGTTTTTTTTTAAAGAAATGGTGAAAATTGCACCACTTTTTCGTTCATTTTTCGTGCTGATGTTGAAAATAGACCCCAATACGAGTGTAGTGGGCTAAAAACCGTTTGATTTTAGCAACATTTTTGTTTTTCGACAAAAAAAAAGTAAGTCATAGCCTCTGGTTTTTTCCAGAATGGGAGCAGTGCATTTTCGCAGTTTTAGAATCTAATATGTCACATGTTGGTAATTTTGAACTGATATTTTTTTGTATTTTCGTCTTTAGGTGAGCAAAGTAGAAGGTATTGTCAGTGATGTGGATTCAGGAGCAGAAGACATCATAGGTGAAGAAATTGAGGAGCTGGCTTCGAATGTTACGGATGATGATGCTTTAGGTGGGAATGGAGGAGAGGATGAGGATGACGACTATGATGAGTGGATAACGATGGAGGAACGAGTATTTTACTTGGAGCCCATGATAACTTTGTTGTCACTCCTGCATTCGACCGTGTCATTCTCACTTTTGATTGCCTACTACCAGCTGAAGGTAACGTAACTTCACTGACTTCGGAGTAACAGCGAAAATTGCTCGAAAACCTGAGCACCACAACGTTGCTAAGAAATTTTTTGCATGTCCCATCTAAATTGTTTGAGATGATAAAATGGACAAATACTTAAGTTTTAGGAAATTTAACCTTTTTATTTAAAAAATGCTCTGAGACATGCTTGAGAAAAAATACGTGTCCAGAATTTTTGATTAATAAATTGTCCAGAATTTTTGAAAAGCAAATTGTCCAGAGTTTTGGACAATAAATTGTACATAATTTTTGAAAAATAAATTATCCAGAATTTTGGATTAATAAATTGTCCAGAATTTTCGATTAATAAATTGTCTAGAATTTTTGATTAATAAATTGTCCAGCATTTTCGATTAATAAATTGTCCACAATTTTCGATTAATAAATTGTCCAGCATTTTTGATTAATAAATTGTCCACAATTTTTGATTAATAAATTGTCCAGAATTTTCGATTAATAAATTGTCCAGAATTTTCGATTAATAAATTGTCCAGCATTTTCGATTAATAAATTGTCCACAATTTTCGATTAATAAATTGTCCAGAATTTTTGATTAATAAATTGTCCAGCATTTTCGATTAATAAATTGTCCAGAATTTTCGATTAATAAATTGTCCACAATTTTTGATTAATAAATTGTCCACAAGTTTTGATTAATAAATTGTCCAGAATTTTCGATTAATAAATTGTCCAGAATTTTCGATTAATAAATTGTCCAGAATTTTCGATTAATAAATTGTCCACAATTTTTGATTAATAAATTGTCCAGAATTTTTGAAAAATAAATTATCCAGAATTTTAGAAAAATAAATTGTCCAGAATTTTTGAAATAATAAATTGTCCAGCATTTTTGATTAATAAATTTTCCAGCATTTTCGATTAATAATTTGTCCAGAATTTTTGATTAATAATTTGTCCAGAATTTTTGATTAATAATTTGTCCAGCATTTTTGATTAATAAATTGTCCAGAATTTTTGATTAATAAATTGTCCAGAATTTTTGATTAATAAATTGTCCAGAATTTTTGAAAAATAAGTTGTACAGAATTTTTGAAAAATAAATTGTCCACAATTTTTGATTAATAAATTGTCCACAATTTTTGATTAATAAATTGTCCAGAATTTTTCATTAATAAATTGTCCACAATTTTTGATTAATAAATTGTCCACAATTTTTGATTAATAAATTGTCCACAATTTTTGATTAATAAATTGTCCATCATTTTCGATTAATAAATTGTCCATCATTTTCGATTAATAAATTGTCCAGAATTGTTTATTAATAAATTGTCCAGAGTTTTCGATTAATAAATTGTCCACAATTTTTGAAAAATAAATTGTCCAGCATTTTCGATTAATAAATTGTCCAGCATTTTCGATTAATAAATTGTCCAGAATTTTTGATTAATAAATTGTCCAGAATTTTGTATTAATAAATTGTCCAGCATTTTCGATTAATAGCATTTTTGAAAAATAAATGTTGAAACAAACATAAACATTCTAACGGGGCCAGGTTAAGTTCATAAAGAGCCATTCGGGTTCGGGGCCATTTGTACCAAGAAAATAAAATAAGCAACTAAAATGCAAAAGAGATAGATTTCACCTTACTCTTTGAGGAAAAATGTTGGTTACCGCTAAACTTGCATGTATTTATAATTGCGTTATTGGAAAAATTCGTCAAATGTTCAATAATATTTCAGAAAACTTTATCCTTTGCCGCATTAGGTTCCATTGGCCATCTTCAAGCGGGAAAAGGAAATCGCCAGAAAACTGGAATTTGACGGTCTCTACATTGCCGAGCAGCCAGCGGAAGACGACATAAGAAGTCACTGGGACAAGCTGGTCATAAGTGCGAGGTCATTTCCGGTCAACTATTGGGATAAATTCGTAAAGAAAAAGGCGAGCTTATTTCGTTTCACGTATCGGATATGAGGAACCGGGTTTTATCAACTTTTTTTTGTCTTACAGGTTCGGCAGAAATACAGCGAGACCTACGATTTCGACGCCATCAGCAACTTGCTAGGAATGGAAAAAAGTGGCTCCTTCAGCATGGCCAAGGATGAACCTTCGACCGGCATCGTGAGCTTGTAAGTGATTGAGAAATTTTCTTCTTAGGACATGGTCGCACATTACGCTTTGTGATTTTTCTATTATCCTCCTGCAGTTTAGTGGGAATCGACTGGAAATACCAAATCTGGAAGGCTGGTGTCACCATTACGGATAACGTAAGTTCACGGCAAATCTTGTCATTTTTGCTAGAAAAATGTTCAGGGTTCATGCCATCAGGGAAATAGTCAGGGAACAAGTCAGGGAACGTCAGGTGGAAATCAGGGAAAACTTTCAAAAAAAATTTAAATTTTCTGACTGGAAATTCTAAATTTTCAATTCATTCCTATAAATTACATCTACAATTCGTTATTTCTGCCAAACTGCCAATGTGCAAATCTCGACGTTTCAGGACCCGGTCGTGTAATTTTTGCTAGAAAAATGTTCAGGGTTCAAACCGTCAGGGAAAGTCAGGGAAATGTGGACATTTTGCCCAAAATCTCAGGGAAAGCCAGGAGTCAGGGAAACGAAATTTGGTCAGGGAAAGTCAGGGAAATGTGCAAATTTTGCCGAAAAAGTCAGGGAAAACTTTCAAAATATTTTGTAACTGGAAATTTTTAATTTTCATTTCATTGTTGTGAAAAACACCCTATAAATTACACCTACAATTCGTTAATTCCAGTGGAATTTTTCAAAAATTTCCCTTTTTAAAGAAACGAGCTAAAATCCATCGTAGAAATATGTTAAAATTGAGAGAGAATTTCTTGGGTTGCTCAAGGAAACAGTTTGTCAAGTGTTCTTATATTTTACTGCAAATTGCCGTGGCAAAGAAAAATATAGCAGGTACTGTCTAAAATTCATCATTTAAAACCCGATTTTTCGAAAAATTTCGCCTGCTTATATTAAGTCTGTTATTTCTGGTCCAGTTTTTTTAAACAAAAAATGGCTTACAGTATTTGCATGAATTTTAATATTTCTGGGAAATCTTCAAAATTGCATTAGGACTACATTTTTTTTTACAAATTTCGCCTACGGCGTTCTCTTAAATGTTAATTTGCAGGTTAATATTAACGCTCATATAATTTTTTTGGATTTTTTTTGTGGTCTAGTTTTTGTAAAAAATTTGCTACAGCGTTCTCAATTCTAAAATATACTAGGGATCGGCGGCGAATGAAAATGCGAATTTTTTTCTCAAAAATATTTGATTAAAATTGTGAAAAAAATTAGATATGCATCTGAAAAAATTAAAAAATATTAGATACATATACTTTAATGGACAAAGTGTGGAAAAAAAGTTACGTGGGATATTGTTTGATAAGTCGGGGAAACTGATCAGATTTGGTCAGGGAAAGTCAGGGAAATTGAGTTGCAAATTTTGGTATGAACCCTGATGTCTCTCGGTGTTCTTACAGTCGTTCCTGTACATTCTGTGGTACTTCATCTTCTCCGTTCTCGGCAACTTCAACCATTTCTTTTTCGCCGCTCATCTTCTGGACGTGGCCGTTGGCTTTAAGACGCTGAAGACGATCTTGCAGTCCGTCACCCACAACGGCAAGCAGGTGAGACCAAGTTTTAATTGCTCTTAATAGGAGCGAAAATTTAAAATTGCACTGGTAACAATTTCAGGATGTACTTCGGTATTGCCCCTGCTCCAGCATAGACACTATCGGAAAGTGGGCTTCGCCTAATGGCTTGTAAGCTGTCAGTGATTGCCTGGTGGTTAGGGGCAGCTAATAAAAATTACATTTTTAGGTTTGTTTAGGTTCCCTAAACGCTAAATATTTTGTGCACATTTGGAGTAGGGATAATGTAGGCTGTAAAGTGATTCCTATATTTCCTATATTTTTGAAGTAGTCCTATATAGTCCCCTATTTTGAGAAAAATTCCTATTTCTGTGGCAAAGAAAAATGTAGCAGATACTGGCTATAATTCATCATCTGAGATCTGCTTTTCTAAAAATTAGCGCCTGAATTAATGTTAAATCGCCACTTCTGGTTTTGTTTAAAAAAGTACTATTTTTTGTAAAAAAAAAATACTATCTTTTGTAAAAAAAAAAAAAAAATACTATTTTTTGTAAAAAAAAGTATTATTTTTTTTAAAAAAATTGCCTGCGGCATTCTATTGAATATTTATATTTTTAGGAATGTCTTTAAAAATACATTATGGTTAATGTTTCTTTTTTTTAAATTTCGCCTACGGCGTTCTCTTAAATGTTAATATTTACACTAGTTTTTCTAGTTTTTGCAAAAAATATGTTGGTTGTGGTCCAAAGATTGAGAACCGTTGTTTATGAAAATTTAAATTTTTTCTGAAAAATTTACGAAAATTTTTTTCTGTAATATTTGGCGAGAATTTAGAAAAAGTGATATTTGAATGTTAAAAAGTGTTAAAAACACACCAAACTGGCCACACGCGTTTTGAGCAATTACAATAAAATTTCAGTAATTTATTGATTTTTTTAGAAAAAATTCCTATATTCTTGCTATGTTATTTTTTCCTTTTTCCTAATAAATTCGACCTCCATACTGCTTTACAGCCTGATAATGCCAAAGTTCATGTTGTTTTCATACTTCAGTTGTGAATTGATGTAATATTGACATGTTTCTGACAGATCCTCATTTCCATTTATTTCAACAGCTCGTTTTGACTGTGATGCTACTGACAATTATCGTGTACATTTACACGGTCATCGCTTTCAACTTTTTCCGCAAATTTTACGTGCAGGAGGAGGAAGACCAGGTGGACAAGAAGTGTCACGACATGTTAACGGTACGGCATGTGCATGGTGGTACATTACCGGTCAGAATTTTGGAACTAATATTCAATGTCTTTGCAGTGCTTCGTCTTTCATCTGTACAAAGGCGTTAGAGCGGGTGGCGGTATCGGTACGTTGAACTTAATTTATCGAGCCGTTAACGTTTCCGTAAAATACCGTCATTTTTTAATGTCTCGCATCTGAACAGGTGACGAAATCGAGCCACCCGATGGCGATGACTACGAAGTCTACCGAATCATTTTCGATATCACTTTCTTCTTCTTCGTTATCGTCATTCTACTGGCTATCATTCAAGGTAAATTTAATATTTTGCGAAACAGGTATTATGCGCAAAACTCTTTGGAATTGGTATGCTAGTATTTGGTCAAACTGGTACATTGGTATTGGCAAAATATGAAATATTGGCATCATTTGCAATCTGAATACTCAAATTCTGGTATTCTATAGATGGGATCCATTTCTCATTAACAGAAATATAAGCCTGTTGATTTTCAATTTTTAAACTGTTCAGACAAAATCGCCATCAACTGCTTATTTTCATTTGGTAAAACTTCTTTAGCGTGTTAATTGCAAATTACACTTAATGCCACCATGCATTGATTTATTTTCTAGAGGTTGTAGTATGATTGTCACATTGCAGGCTAATAAATGTTTACAAAATGTACTTTAATTATTTGTGAAGGTGTGGTTTTAGCCATCTTTGCATTTAAGTAAAGAAGTTCATTGAAATAAATTTCATCAATTTAATGCAATAAATTTCAGCCTTAGAAAATTGTTAACAATATTGATTTTTGCTAAGGTGAACAAAATGAAAATAAATAATTTGTTTTAAAGCATTTGTAATAAAAGTAAACAATATACTAATTTAATTTCCAAATATTTAAAATTTCACCATTATATGGGTATCGGTCAACAACCAGCAATTTAAGCATAATGTCGGTAATGGAATATTGGCTTTATTCTGTCCAATATGGCATTCAAATTCCAACGCACCCAATACGAGTACCGATATACCCTGATCAACGACAAATATCAGCACAGTTATATTGGCAATGGTACCAATATTTGAAATATGTTGACCAGTAATACCATCTTTATTTCAAATATCATCGATATTGGAACCCATACAACCAATAATATTGGTTTTACTGGTTGTTTCACTGGGGCATACATAATGAATTTGTAAAATTATTTTCTGATACGTTCTCTGCTCTCAGGTTTGATCATTGATGCTTTTGGAGAGTTGAGAGATCAGTTGGAAAGTGTTAAAGAAGACATGGAGGTAAGACTGTCTCGCGCTGAAGTTTCAGTTCTGATATTACGGTCGTGAGCTCGAATAAATGTTTGTTTTTTACAGAGCAATTGTTTCATTTGCGGTATGGGGAAAGACTACTTTGATAAGATACCCCACGGCTTTGACACGCATGTGCAGAAGGAACATAACCTCGCGAATTACATGTAAGTAAGAAATTACTTTGCCCAGTTTGAGGTAAATCCATGCGAAAAACATGACATTTAACACTGATTTGACCCATAGCAGAAATAGTGAATTTTAGTGGAATTTAATAAGACATATTAGGAAATATTTATGATAATGAAAACGCCATAGGCGCATTTTTCAGAAAAAGATCACTTTTCTGAGAAACTTATACCAACCAAACTCGTTGTGAAACGACACATTTCCAGACATTAAACGAATTTCCCAGATATCTCCAGACCATAGGCAAGGTTCCCACGTTTTGGAAGATCAGGGAAATGAAAAAGTATCAGGGAATTCGTCAAAATGTCAGGGAAATTGAGACTGTTTACTATTTTTAAAAAGCAATTTAAAAAAAAAAAACTAACATTTATCATTTCGGAGCTTTCTTTGCAAAAATTTCGCCTGTGGCATGCCTAAATTCTTAGCAAATTTATGAATAGAATTTTTAAAAAAAAAAGTTGCCACTGCATTTCCTTAATTATTATTTCTCAATATTTTGTTTCTAAAAATGTAGCTTTTCGCGATCCAAAATTACTACTATTGCTAAACAAATTTTTGTACGGCAACATAAAGACTTAAAACCTATCATTTAAGACCTAGTTTTTTTTCTTTTCTTTTTAAAAGTTGTCGGGGAAATTGCCGAAAAGTTGTCGGGGAAATTGCCGAAAAGTTGTCGGGGAAATTGCCGAAAAGTTGTCGGGGAAATTGCCGAAAAGTTGTCGGGGAAATTGCCGAAAAGTTGTCGGGGAAAAATCAATTGGAGAATTTGTGTGGGAACACCGAAATAAATTTCCCTGACTTGCCAGATTTTCCAGATGGCCAGTTAGTCACCCTGGTTAGACCCTCGTGTTGCAGAAATACGACAAAGTCAAAAATTCCATAACAACCATACTAAAACCGCATTTTGCATTTAGGTTTTTCTTGATGCACTTGATCAACAAACCGGACACGGAATATACCGGCCAGGTAAGAGCCAAACTTTCTTCTCATCTTCTCCAATCTTTGTGAATGTATTTGCTAGAGTAGGTCACACCTTGCCCCATCGTGAATTTGTCGATTTTTGGCACGCAAGAGTTAAGTTTTCGAATCTTGCCATTCAAGGAAACCTACGTGTGGGACATGTTCCAACAGCGGTGCTGGGACTTCTTCCCCGTGGGTGACTGTTTCCGAAAGCAATACGAGGACGAGCTCATGCCTGGAACCAGTTAGTGGATTCCGGAAGCGGGACATGTCTCGGCTCAATAAGCATCGCGTCCAGCTTTTTCACACTCTTCGGGATTGGGCTTTATCTGAAACATGCGTACCGATACGTCGAAGAACGCTAAATGCAGCGTTCTTCGACCCCGTGCCCAAGTTTTTACCTCATAAGGATTCAGCCTGATTTCCCGTTTTTTTTCCTACCTATCCCGGATTCCCCCTAGTTGGTCAGCAAATTATTTATTTTTTGGTGAAATCTAGTTGTGCAGTGTTAGTAAACCTCCCCGGTACCACGGTGCGTTGCATCAGATCATTATCCGAAGCAGGAAAGTTCTACTACCCGTCTCTACGAAAGATGTATTACTTTTCTCGTTGTTAATGTTTTGCTCTTTTTCCGCTTTGAAGTTTACGATTTTTAATAAACTACTTTTAAATCGATGTTGCTGGACCGTGTACGGTTTGTGGAAATGGCCGTGGGACGCAACCACCCAAAATTGTAAGATCGAGAGATGCTCATGTTCTGTTATGATTTATTAATTTTTTGAAATGTAAAAAATTATTTTGAACTCGGTCAGGGTGCTCACCCAAATTAAATTTAACTTCCCTGACTTTTCCAGGTTTTTGGAAAAAAATTCTCTTACTTTATCAAAAATTGTTTATTGAAAAAATTGAAAAACAGGGTTCCCACTATTCTCAAATGAATTTCCCTGACGTTCCCTGACAACTTCTCAATAATTTTCAACAGATTTTCAAGCTCTGAATCGAAGTTTAATACACCGTAGGCGAACGTTTTCGGATATTTAAATCACGAGTAATGAATTTGTATAATTAATAGTGAAGTAAATATATCGGGCAATTTTCGTTAAAAATACACATTTTAACAATACAGTACAGTATTTCTGCGGACTTCAGAAATTTGATGAAATATTAATAATACCAGAAAAAAAATTTAAATTGCATTTAAAAATAGTAAACTAAACTAATCTAAATTTTCTTGACATTCCCTAACACTTTTTCGTTTCCCTGACTTTCCCAAAAGTGGGAATCCTGCAAAATTTACCAGTTACTATAACACTTTTATTTATTCTTCAAAAGTTAACAATCTTAAATGTTTTTTTCTCAAATCAGCAGCCTCATTTTACCGCATGACTGAGACTAGATACACCCTTTTTGGAACAGCATTGTTTGAAGTTAACATTATAGCAGATACAAATTTCCCTGACTTTTCCAGGTCAGTGGGAACCCTGGAAAAACAACCCAGTTTTTGCAAAGCTTTGAAAAATAGTATCAACTATGGGTTTAAATGGGGAAAAATCATTAAAAATCGAACTTGTAATGCAAAAAAAAACTCGTGCAAAACAGATTTGAACGAGTAAAAATGCACAAAAAGGCTTGATTTATGCGTCTGTACATTTTTTTACTTGATTATCTGTTTCTCGAGAGTTGTTGTGCATTATTAGTTCGATTTTCAATGATTTTTCCCGTTTAACTCCTTTATTGATACGATTGCTCAAATATGAAGTTTCGAAATTTTGCGAAAAATTCTTAAAAACTCTGACAATCGGAATTAGAATAGCAAAAATCGTTTGAAATTTAGCGAAAAATGCATAAAAAATCATGAAATTTGGATTTAGAATACCAAAAATTGTTTTAAATGAATAATACAAGTTTAAGACAAGGTTAACACCAGGTAACAAGGTAATACAAGGTTAAGATTAGCATTGTTTAGCTTACGAAAACAAAATGTTGTGCAATTTAAAGATCCCGGCATTATAACGTTCTTATAATGCCGGGATCTTTAAATTGCACAACATTTTGTTTTCGTAAGCTAAACAATGCTAAACTGGCTTATAACACACACAAAATTGTCAAAGCTGCAAACTGAAAGTGAAATAACGTTACATTTTCCTTGAAAAGTTATTCTTTTTCAGGCCTGAAGCAGCAAAGGCACTTGCGAGGCAAAAACCAGCCGTAGAACAACAACGCTTGCAGGTAATTCGAACACGTTACTATAACACATTACTATAAAGCTGCAACTTCAATGATCATCAACAAAACGAGCTAAATTTGACCAATGGCCACTATGCAGTTCACTTCCTCTCCTTCCTTCAGGTCAGGCTTGGCTTCCGTACGTGCTGGTAGCATCAACAGACCGTTGGCGTTGGTCATGCTAAGAAGGCGGCAACTCATCTGAGAACCAGTGGTTGTTGCCTTGAAGATGGAGTCCTGCGGCTCTTGGTAAATACGGACACGCTGGAATTCGGGCCGCGAGTCCAAGTTGATCGCATCAGCCAACTGCAAATTTGGTAGACAAAATTATTGCACATTTGTTGATATTGCAGGGTTCATACCGAAATTTGCAACTAAATTTCCCTGATTTTCCTGACTTATCAAATACAAAATATCACGTGTAAGTAAAATTAACTTTATTTTCCACACTTTGGCTATTAAACTACATGTATCTTAATATTTTTAAATTTTAACTTATTTTTTTTCACAATTGTAATCAAATGTCTTTTAAAAAAAATTCGCATTTTCGTTTGCCGCAACCCAGCGTGTATTTTTGAATTGAGAAAATTTGTGCAAAAACTAGACCACAGAAAAATATGGGTGTTAATATTAACATGAGAGCAATGC
The DNA here is from genome assembly GCA_034687865.1 of Kryphioiulus occultus. Classification (NCBI taxonomy): domain Eukaryota; kingdom Metazoa; phylum Arthropoda; class Diplopoda; order Julida; family Julidae; genus Kryphioiulus; species Kryphioiulus occultus. The sequence goes on from JAQGAF010003362.1 coordinate 12,701, forward strand.
CTGCAAATTAACATTTAAGAGAACGCCAAGGCGAAATTTGTAAAAAAAAATGTAGTCCTAATGCAATTTTGAAGACGCGCTTAGAATTATTAATGTTCACGAGAATACTGCATGCCCATTTTTGTTTAAAAAAAAAAACTAGACCAGAAATACGAGATTTAATATAGGCAGGCGAAATTTGTAGAAAAATCAGATCTTAAATGGTGAATTTTAGACAGTACCTGCATGTATTTTTGAATTGAGAACGCCATAGGCAAAATTTTTACAAAACCTAGACCACAAAAAAATTCTAAAAAAATTATATGGGTGTGAATATTAACATGAGAGCAATGCCTACAACTTAACATTTAAGAGAACGTCAAAGGCAAAATGATTACAAAACCTAGACCACATTTAAGAGAATGCCGTAGGCGAAATTTGTAAAAAAATGTAGTCCTAATGCAATTTTAAAGACATTTTTAGAAATATTAATATTCAAGAGAATACTGTAGGCCCTATTGTGTTTTAAAAAAACTAGACCATATCACATTTAATATAAGCAGGCGAAATTTTTAGAAAAATCAGATGAATTTTAGATAGTACCTGCACTATTTTTCTTTGCCACGGCAATTTGCAGTAAAACATAGGAACACTTGACAAACTGTTTCCTTGACCAACCCAAGAAATTTTCCATCAATTTTAGCATATTTCTACGATGGATTTTACCTCGTTTCTGGGAATGTCGTAGGCGACATTTTTGAAAAACTACTGGAAATAACGAATGGCTGTGTAATTTATAGGTTGTTTTTCACAAAAATGAATTAAAAATTTCAAGTCACAAAATTAAAATTTTTAAAGTTTCTCCGGACTGTCCTTGATTTTTTGGGAAAATGTCCACATTTCCCTGAATTTCCCTGACCACATTTCATTTCCCTCGGATTCCCCTTGCTCTCCGCACGTTAAAGATCCCTCAGGGGGGCGTATTCCTCCCTGCGGCTAAATTTCCAGGTGGACGGTCTGCCCCCTGGCGTTGGTGATGGTCCCAATAGGTGCGAAAATAGGCCAACGTTAAAAATTCAACAAACAAACAAACAATTTCATTTCCCTGACTTTCCCTAACGGTATGAACCCTGTACCTTACGACGTGAAAACCAAATTTCTCTATAGCCATACGTACCTTTACTCTTATGACGGTCGGCATGTAATCAGCGAGCCCGGACATCTTACGCAAAGCCGGCACGACGAACAAGTTGCATGTGACGGCAGCAGAAACCGGATTTCCTGAAATGGACCATGATGTTCACTCATCGAAATGCATGATGCAGTTTATTTTACAGGAAGTTAATTAAGGTGCTCACCCGGCAATCCGAAAATCAGTTTTTGTTCTCCCTGATGGCTTGCGGTGAGGAAGGTGGTCGGCAATCTGGAAAAGTACGACTGCCGTGAGTCCGTAACTTTCTGAGTAACAAGTTCAAGCGCGGCTTACCCAGGCTTCATCCACACTCGGCCGAAGTGCAAGGTGGTGGAAAAATACTGCTTCAGAACGGGCTTCAAGAGATCCTTGTCCCCCATCGAGACACCTCCAGTGGTCACCAGCACATCGGCCTTCTGAATTCCCTGACGCAGCTTCGGCAACAAGCTTGCGATACTACCAAAAGCAGACAGGTAAGCCATTATTATATATAATAGCCCAGGGCACTCTGTGTCTCTGTGTGCACCCAACGCTTTTTCGTTGTGGTGCGCACATTAGGAAACTTTGCTGCGCTATATGTCAACAGATTTTTTTCTGATTTTTGTTGCGTGAAAAGTAAACTATGCCCGCATGGAATGTGGCAGGTTTAATATAGTAATACTAGGTCATGGTTCATGCCAGAATTTGCAACTCAATTTCCATGACTTTTCCTGACCAAATCTGATTACTTTCCCTGACTCGTCAAAAAAAATGTCACATGTAATTAAAAATAACTTTATCCGCAACACTGCAATTGACTATATTTTTTTGTAGTTTTCTGTCAGGATGACTGGCCAAATCTTCAATTGAATTCCAGGTTTTCCAGACACTTTCAAGAAACAGTTTTTACAGATTTGATCCGAACAAATATACCATATGGCGAAAATTTTAATAATTAGAGATCTGATCACGAAATGATGCAATTAGCTCACAATAATAATAACATTAGTAATTAAGAGACTGCCGTAGGCGATATTTTTGAAAAATTGCAAGAAATATTGGATATTTAGTGTATTAATAATAATAATGATGTGAACACTAGAGGTTGAAACTACTAGAAATTAACTATCTGCAACACTACAATTAACTATATTTTTTTTTTATTTTTCTGTCAGGATGACTAACTAAATCTTCAATTGAATATCCCAGACTAGTCCAATTTTTCAGACATTTTTTGGAAAATTTCCAGACAATTTCAAGCAACAATTTGTACAGATTTGATCCAACAAATATAGCATATGGCATATTACAAGAATTTAGTATATTAATATTAACAATGATGCGAAAACTAATGGCTGAAACCACTAGATCTCAAACACTGCATTTTTGAGGACTTCTTCTTTGAAATATTAAAAAATTCTTCATTATGACGGAAACGCCTTAGGCGAAAATTTTTGAACAAAAATAATGCATTTTAGGTGAATTTTTCATAAGAAAAATTAATGATAATTATAATAAATGAGAATGAAAACGCCGCAGGCGAAATTTTTAGAAAATGTAGAACACAAATACAGCTTTTCTATTGTTTTTATGATGATACTTATACCAATCAAATAGTTGTGCCACAACAAATTTCCAGCCATTACGAATTTCCCTGAGTTAATGATCAAAATGTCCACATTTCCTTGACTTTCCCTGGCCACATTCAATTTCCCTGACGGTATGCACCCTATATGTGTCTTCCTGTGTTAGCACAGGAAGACACCTATTTACCAAGAAAGTTCAAATTAACCCTTCACCATCCACTCACGTGTCTTCAGCAATTCCGAGGTCGATCGTAGGAAATCCATGTTGCTTGAACAGTGCGAGTAGAACTGTCTTGTTGCAGTCCCTGATTTTTCCCGGAGACAACGGCACCCCAGGTTCAACAAGCTGCCAGAAAGTAAGTCAATGCAATTTTTTGGTTTAGCTGCCCCCAACCACCAGGCAATCACTGCCAGCCTACGAGCCATTAGGAGAAGCTCACTTTATGATAGTGTCTACCCTGGGGCAGGGACTATACTAAAGTACAACCGAGCAAACCACCCACCTCATTTCCTGTGGATAACACGGCGACTATGGGTTGTCGGAAGACCTTGAGGGTGGTCACGCCGACGGTGGCCAAAATGCCCAGTTCCGAATAGCCCAACTTTGACCCTTTGGTAAGAACTTTTTCACCTTCGGCGATATCGCTACCCGTCGGTCTGAGATATTTACAAAAAACGAATTTAATTCCTACCGAATATGTTTCAATTTTTGATCATTCAACCAACAGGCTGTCGAGTGATTCCTATATTTTTGAGGCACTTCTAGATAGTCCTATTTTTAGAAAAATTCCTGTATTTTCCTCTATCTTACTGCAAAATGCTGTGGCAAAGAAAAATTAGTAGATACTGTGTAAAATTCGTCATCTGAGATCTGGTTTTTCTAAAAATGCGCCTACATTATTATTAAATTTATCATTTCTCACTTTGCTTTACAAAAAATTGCCTATTTTTGTAAACAGCACTTTTTAAAAAAAAAAATTGCCCACAGCATTCTGTCATTCTACAATTACTTTCATGAAAATTTAATTTTTTTTTCTGAAATATTTGGTGAAAATTTTGAAACAAAGCCAAATATTTGCATAGGAAGAAATGTGAACAAATATCTGATATTAGCATGTGAGAAAGTGTGAAAAATTGTATGCCAACTTGAGCAATTACAATGAAATAATTGGAAATGCTCTAAACTGCAGTAATTTGCTGATTAGTTCAGAAAAAAATCCTATATGCTTCCTATATTTTTTTAATTTTCCTAAATTTCCTACATTATTCTTAAATTTATCATTTCTGGTTTTGTTTTAACAAAATTGCCTAATTTTTGTAAACAGCGCTTTTTTTAAAAAAAAAATTGCCCACAGCATTCTGTCATTCCACAATTACTTTCATGAAAATTTAAATTTTTTTTCTGAAATATTTGGTGAAAATTTTGAAACAAAATCAAATATTTGCATAGGAAGAATGTGAACAAATATCTGATATTAGCATGTGAGAAAGGGTAAAAAATTGTGTACCAACATGAGCAATTACAATTAAATAATTGGAAATGCAGTAATTTGCTGATAATTTCAGAAAAAAATCCTATATGCTTCCTACAGTTTTTAATTTTCCTAAATTTCCTACATTATTCTTAAATTTATCATTTCTGGTATTGTTTTAACAAAATTGCCTAGTTTTGTAAACAGCACTTTTAAAAAAAAATTGCCCACAGCATTCTGTCATTCTACAATTACTTTCATGAAAATTTAAATTTTTTTTCTGAAATATTTGGTGAAAATTTTGAAACAAAGTCAAATATTTGCATAGGAAGAAATGTGAACAAATATCTGATATTAGCATATGAGAAAGTTGGAAAATTGTTATACCAACTTGAGCAATTACAATTAAATAGCTGGAAATGCTCTTAACTGCAGTAATTTGCTGATTAGTTCGGAAAAAAAATCCTATATGCTTCCTAAATTTTTTTTCAATTTTTCTATATTTCCTACATTATTCTACCTCTGTACTGCTCCGTACAGTTTCACGAGACCAGAAACAAAATTCCAATAACAAACCTAATATCTTGCCCGGGTGATGGAGCCACAAGAATTTCCACCTCCAACTCGTCCCTTCCCTGCAAAAAAGTATTTTTTAATATATTGTTTCGAAATTTGAGTGTTTTCCAAGGATTGCTCGTAACCTCGTTTGCTTCCAGCACTAGTTTCGTGTCTTCCACTTGCACGACAGCATCGGCTCCCATCACCAAAGGTGCACCGGTGTTGATGCGGACACAGCAGCCTGGCTGCAATGGCAATTCTGACGGCTGCAAGAACACAGTAAAAGACACTTGATAAGGTTAATTTTCAAATCTAACTAAAACAATGTAAGGACCATGGACTTCTGATTATTTGGCGCAGATTTCTAGAATTCAATTAAATTTTTTACCCTACAGTCAACAGATGAATGCCAGCTAGGTGGTAGGGGGGTCGTACCCATTATCAGGAGAATTCTCCTACGTCAATAGCGACTTAGACAACATCATTGTTAAA
>JAQGAF010003363.1:0-17958 GCA_034687865.1 Kryphioiulus occultus
ACCACTTGGGCTATGACACACAATTGTAATTTACTCTCTGTTCGTTAACCAGCATGGTTTCAGCATGTAAAGTCAAGGATGATTAAATTTATTGCCTGCTTGCAAAACTGTTACTGCACACCCCTGAACAGTAAATAGATTTGATTCCAGATTTGTGCTTTTTAATTACCACAACAGGTAGTTCACGGAATTAAAATCCTGTGTCGTATCCATATGTTGACCAGTTTGAGACAGTCCCTTGGGTGGTCAAGTTACCCAGAGGTTTTACTGTAACTGTACATAGCGTTTCATGGGGCGGAGCTTCGCTACGTGACGTCATCACGCAATTCGGAATTATTCAGTTTATATACTGAATGCATTTCCATCGAGTTGACCTGCTCACAGGTTGAGTTTCACCAAAGAATATGTCAAGGATCCCCCTGGGAGTTTTTGGAAAACGAGTTTTTCATGTTGGCCTTCTTACCGTAGATGTAAGCTCGAAAAAGCGATTTCGTGGCTAGAAAGCGCGCCTAGCGGCTGATTGGCCTTGACGTCACGCTCCTAGGCCCCGCCCTTTCGTAGTTCCATTTTAGCCTCCTCACAGTCATGTTCATTGGGGGGAGGAAAACGTGCGCTTTTTTGCGCGATTGACGGTCTATGAAATGGTGGAAAAAAGCAGGACAGAAAAGTGACTGAAATATTATCGCGTCGAATTTATTAAAGGTTTCCAAGGAGCGGTCATTTCTGGAATGCGCGTTTGAAGACGTTTTCTCGGACCAGGACTGATTTGCCAGCCACGTCTCGGAAGCACCGAATTAAAATGGGAATTTTTAAAGGGAATTAGTCAAAGGTAAGAGGATGTTCAATTCGCTGGAAATCTATGCGACACGTTGCTTTTGCTTCGCTGCTTAGCCAGCTTTGATTGATTCATGCGACCACCTGGCGCGTGGTAACTTCCGAAAATTACGGCGACACGATGTGATTGACCCTTGACCCGCCTGTGTGGTATAAATCCGCGCCTGAAGTGGCATTCAGTTTGTGCTCGAGCAATTTCGTGTGTTTGGGCGCAAATTGGGTCATGCTGTTACATTTGTCACACTGATACATTTGACTGCATTTGTGTTCCACACAAAAATTCTACACTTCTGGATCATGTTTCACAAACTTGAAGCAGTATGACAGTATTAGTTTACAAGTTACAAATGCATGGACTTGGGAAAATATGGGCTTGTAGTATTGCGTTCCACCATTGATATCGAACAACATTTATTATTAGTAATTCTTACAATTAGATTAAATCTACTTATAACTTAATTGTAAGGTATATGGAGTGATATCACAGGAGTCTAGAACAATTTTGTTGCGGAACACAAACACTTGTACATATTACTCCAGATCGCTACATTATAAGTAACAAGTGCAACTCCATATACTGTGTACCTTTGTGGAATATGACCCTGTATGATTAGGCCTACGGTGCTCCATGCATTACAAGTTACAAGTACATTTGATTAAATTGGAAGAGTTACTAACAATTGCAAGTTATTCGATATCAATTGGTGGAACACAGTATTACAAGCCCATATTTTTTCCAGTTAATACATTTGTAACTTGTACACTAATACGTGTACATATCTGTACAATAGGGCCCAGGGTGAAATGTTGGCATAACAGAAGTTCGATTCAGATTTTAATTTTAATTTTTTAGCGACGAAATTGAATTTGGCTATTTATACATTGTTCTTCGATTTTGAATGTTTCACTGAATTCTGAAATTTAAATAACGTAAATGTTTTAGTTTCACTTGCCAAAACGGTATTTTTTTTCCATTGCGGGTATTGACTCAATCACTGTTACAGTATTTCTTTGGAATTTACTTTAGATCACATCCGTGAACATTACAACGCCCTCCCTAGCTGGCATAGTTTTTAATGCAAGGTTGAAGAATCGATTTGGCCTATATAATTCTCATCCTGAATTTTCTTTAGCAATTGCGCCAGTGACGTGCATTCCATTTGACGAGTTTGTAAAAACCCCTGAAGTTAAGCATCGTCCCAAGTAACCACTTTACGAAGTTCTATTCTGAAGTTGGTGTTGCATTTAGCTTAATTAATGATCCAGTAAACACACCATCATCTACTTTTTCAATGGATGCGCTGGCAAATTTCCGCTACTGACGTCATAATTATGGCGAGTGCATACAGTATATACAGTTTTACACTTGGCAAAGACGCGTCTCAGAAATGACGTTCTCCTATAAATCATCAATCATGGTTAAACCCTAGTAGACGATATCTATGATATTGCAGGCCAGGAAGTCCTGACAAACTTTATCTCAGTCAGACTCAGTGTCGCTGGTCATTCATTGATCCACATGTTTTCAGCATGGAAGGAAAAGGAAATGTTGCATAAAATTTTAACTTGTTGCTTGATTTTGCAACTTCTGGCATCCTAAAGCTGCGTAACGCTACATGACATGAAACGTTGTAATAGGTCTATAACAAATTAGTTTTTAACTCTGTTGTACAACTTGTTTTACAACGCCCACTCGATTACGTGGGTCATAACTACAACAATGCGTTAAATAACCTTTTTTCTTCTCATGTTCAAGCAAGTTGTGTGTCATTGTTATATAACACGTTTTGGTATATATATATATGTAGTGTAAACGCAGCTTAACAATTACTTCTGCTAAAACAACGAAAATTTACACGTACCAGAACTAGCTGGTTCGGGTTCTGAAGGACATACTGCATTTACTGAACCACCATAAACATAATAATGGTTAGATAGAACTACATAGTATAACAAGATTTTGTTGCTGAAAATTAGGAAAATAATATACAGCTTAGACTGTTGGACATACTTGGGACAAACTGCATGAAACCTGCAAGATAGAATATCCAAGGACATGATTTTTGACTAATTTTAAACAGTCTGTTGAAGGTAAATTGCTCATGGCAGCAGATATCATGCGTAACGAGTTTTGGGTGATCTTTATTACTCGTCAATAATCGTAAAACAATCACCATTGTTTACAAACTGATACTTTTTTTCAAATAACTGTCCTCCGCTTCACTAACAGTAGTAAGGCTGCAGAATTGATGGCAATCAGTTTCATGAAGCATGATTTGGTAAACGTTTTAACTTTAGGCAGGTGTCTTCTCATTTTATTCAAATGGTAAACTTGAAGTAGGTTCTGGACATGTTGACCAATCAGGTTGTTGAATGTTGATGCAGCCAATTCACGTCCAAACATTATCCGGTTCATGGTACATTATTACCATTTGGTAATAATTGGAACAAATTAGGTGCAGTGGTTTCAGATGGCCTCCATTTAATAACAAAATGTTTCTGAAAAAATGAAAAACATAACCATTGGATTGGAAATCGACCTTTCGCATGCTTTTACTTTCAAATGTAATGATTTCTCCAAAAACCTCATGAATGTCAGGTAAACAGCACGACAATTGACATGGTTAATGCTAGTTTAAACAATGACAACCCATTTTCACCATGTTTTACTATGTTATCTATTTTTTGCCATAGAAGATACCAGTTCTGGATCAAATGTGGAGAAATCCAGAATTATACTATAAAAATATAGAAGAAAAAAATCATCTAATGATATGACAACTACATGTAAATAAATGTAGAGAGACTACTATGAAGGCCGTAAACAACAGCTTCTGTCACTTGGGTTTTTTCGCGAATTTTCCAGCTCAAATTTCGTAGCAGCCAGCATTTGCATTTTCATTGACCTTAGCCGGTTATAAGGACAAATAGCCGTGGAAAACTCGTTTTATTCCGACAGAAATAACTCTATGCCTCAACTGCTCAGATTCTCATTTCTAGGCCCACATTCCCAGTCGTGTTTACACATAATTTGAAACCACTTTTGATACACATCAATATTGGGCTTAAATCGACTTGGTATTAATCCTGTTTTCGTTTCTCCATCTCATCCCCCCCCTCTCCCCACGTTTATGTTTTGGCTGTAAAAAGATCAATAGCCCGGCTGTCAAGTGCGCTGAACTCACACCTGATTTCACTTGAAAGGAAAACCACACGCACACAAACAAAAGCGAATTTAGTTGCTAAACAATTGTTCAATTTTAAATTGTGTGAAAAATTTGTAACTCGCGCAACATAAGTGCACAAATGAACTCAAAATAAGTCCAGAAATGAACTTTATATAAAATCCATGTGGAGTTGTGCATGTCTGAGCAAGACTAGTCAAATGATGCATTACTTGTTAATTCGCAATCTTTTATAATGATTGCTCTACTGATTTCCTTAAATTCTTGCTTTTTTGTGCGTTGTTTGATGGGATATCATCACCCTTGTCTCCTGCCCTCCACCTTATCAGTTATTAAAACTGGACATTTTGTCACAACAAGAGCCAGCATTTAAGCAACGAATTTAATTAACGCTAATTAACGAATTACCAAAAAAATAACAGGTCCTGGGCTTTCCAAATAGCAAATGCGTGCTTAACTTTCCAAAAACGAATGCGCATTTTTTTGGAAAGTTAAATTTCTTTGCAAATACCACACAAAAAATGTTTTGGGATAGAAGGGTATGTGGGGTACGTGGTTTGGTTTTTTTAACATAGCATTATTATAGTTGTTTGTTGTTCATGTTATTAAAACCGAAAGTTGCCTTTCGAAGAAATGCCATGAATGGTCTATATGAAAATTAACTTTCCATTTATACTTTCATTTATATGGGTTCGAATGTTTTGAAAATTTCGTTTTAGAAATTGGTTCAATCGATATATGCGTTGGTGAGACATTATGGAAGACTGTTTTCAATTCTGAATACTGTATAATGTGCTGTCGTGTTGTTGAGTCGCCTAGTTCTATGCAAATCGGCCTATTTCAATTCGCATGGCCTTCCTTGAATGACGTTCTAGTTTGAGCATGCATGTGGAAGGGCGACATCATTGGGAATTCAAGAGCAGATTTTCAAGTGCAAGCATATCGATCGTTAGTTTGTGTATGTGGATTTTGCTACCAAGCATTTCAAACGCATGATAATGATAAATGAACGGACTAATTGAGGGACTTATGAAGCCGCTGGTCCGATTATGTACCGATCTATCAACAGGAAAAGTGAGAACATCACTGTTCAGATTATGATCTGAATTGAAAGTGCCCCAGGTCATTAAAATGTAACTCCTTTCTTGTCGATTCAATTCATTCAGGTAAGAGTGTTGTGGGTTCGTTCCATAACTTCCATTATTCATAAATTCATAATATCTGGAAATATGTTGTGGCACATCTACACTATATAGATTGTTATACAGTAACTCATGAAAAGCATTAGAAAAGCTTTATTTGTGTTCTACTTTTTTGTAAAAATTTCGCCTACGGCGTTTTCATTATCATTTATTACCTAAAATGCCTTATTTTTTTTAAAAAAAAATTCGCCTACGGTGTTTCCATCATTATGAAGAATTTTTTAATATTTCAAAGGCCTCAAAAATGCAGTGTTTTCAATAACTAGTGCTTGCATCGTTATTAATATTAATAATACAATAAAAATCCAATATTTCTTGCAAATTTTTCAAAAATTTCTCCTATGACAGTTTCTTGATTATCCTTATTTCTTCTTACAAAATTGTGGGCCAATTCCATCATTACGCGAACAGATCTATAATTCTCAAAAATTCGCCATATGCTACATTAATCAGATTTGGTCAGGGAAAGTCAGGGAAATTGATTTTGAAATTGTTACATGAACCATGTAAATTTTGTACCTTAAGTGGCCAATGATTCCTGCCGGATTCATAATGTTATTTTAATGACCAGTTAGCGAAAACTGAGTTTCGGACCAGAAATAGTTACTTTCAATTTTATAGATGATCATAAGTTTCGTGCACATTGACCAAATATAATTAAAGATGTATGAAAGCGACTTAAAATTTATTCCGAAATTTATTGCCGTTCTCCACTAAAGTCACCATTGTGCAGAATGTGAAAAACCAAAAAATCGCCTAAAATTAATGGTTCCTTGCAGTTGGGCTAAAATGTCACCTCACGCGTTTCCCCTATTGTCATTTCACGCCAAAATGGCAAAGCAAGCTTGATTTACTGATGGCCCATTGCTGCTATTTTAGAAAGCGGCCATCATTGCTCTCCAATTGCTTTTGTCCACTGCCCCAATTCCTTCGCAGCCCTTTTTCCAACAACACCGAATATTTAAAGTAGGTTTTAAAAGGGTTGAGTGAACTCTGCTTTGCTTTTGTTCAGGTGCTAGTCATTTTAAGGGTGGATTTACGACCCCCTGGTGCCCCAAAGCTTATAATTACATTGGCTGCCTGACATGCTTATTGGCTCATTTGCGATTGGGAAAGTAATGGCTCGCCTTGACCGCTCCAACTTCTTCTGACCATGCAGTTGGTCAAAGAGTTGATAGTGAAAGTTTTAGACCAGTAGAGACGCTGGGGCCTGGCATTTGCACTTTTTTGTGTTATTGTTTACTGGCGCTGGAGGGATTGTTTGGGGCACCAGACGAAAGTTCTGCTTGACATTGACCCCTCACCAATGACCATCGAGTAAACATTAAGGTTTATTGTCTACCTTGTTTATCTCGTTGGACTAATGACGTCCACGGCGAATTATTCCAGGAATGAGATACTCATTGTCATTGAGATCCAAGCCATCTTACTTTACAATCGAAATGGGCATTGGACAGAAGAGCCGTGGGCCCAAGGGGTGAAAATGGAGCCTTACTATTCCCACACTAATTTCAGTAAACATGCCAATGCTCATCCAATAAAACTTCACAAATGGCTGTCTGACCATCTGCCTTGTAGTGCAAAATGCAAAATGATGCCCACAGCTCCTGAAAAGTGAAATTTCCCGAATACACTGTACCTTCTTGCTAGTCGTTTGCAAGTATTGTTTGAGAATTGAAAAATGGGACTGTTGCTTCGTACAACGATAAAACCAAACGTCAACAAAGTTGGGTATTAAAGTTCAGTAATATTAAGATCGATTAAATTTGAATTATAGTAGGCAATAGCTTAAAGATTAAAACCGGTAGAAAGATACATTTTCAATATTATTTGGCATGATGCACTGGTAAACTTCACTGTTTGGGTTTATTTCTTTGAGGAGGGTTGGAACTACTGGTATGCTAAATTTGAAAATTTTCCTATACATGATCCATTGCTTCTTGATGGATTTGACTATTTTTTGCATAGAAAAGCCATGCCGGACTTATGCTTTTCATAGACTTCATGACTGAAAGCAACATATTCACAATTTAACGATGCATGTCCGTTTTAATGCTGCTTATAGAGGCGTATAGAAATACGCCTCATATGGCCATTTTGTAAACAAGTTGCCTCGGATACATGAAAACTCCGACCTAATAACAGGCCTACATGTATTGCGTTTTAAGTCTCATCGAAAAGCTAAAAAGATGGCTGCCATAGCAGCAGCCCACAGCCTCCAGCCAACATGTATATTAGCAATTAATCCTATAAAATTAAATACTCAGTTTTATTTTAGTGCAATGGTTAAACTAATTAGATGGCGTATATACATGTATAACTTTCTGCACATTTAAGATAAGCACTCCACAAATAGAAACATGTAGGTGTTCAGTGTGTCATAAGAAAGTACTAAGACAAAAGTAAATTCAAGTGCTTGACAGTGTGACAAGGTAAGCTGCAGTAGTGAATTGAGCTCAGTGTGTTTGCAAATGAGCATAGCCAATCCAAAATACCATAGACAGTGCAGAAATAGCCCTCAGCAAGATAATAGGCGTTGCGTTGGTGCAAATAAGATTTTATGGACGACCTTTTCAATGACTCCTGACAGTGCTGCTAGTAACCATAGCCACAGTACATTCATGTTACATGTACCACAGTTCCATTCCACTTCCATCCTAAATCTTTCCAAAAATGTCAATGTTAAAATTGACTGTTGAACATGCACTATATCTAACTAGCAAAATCCCCTGTAGTGCCAAAGTCTGCTAGAGTGCACTAGGCTCCCATGTGAACTTCAATGAGAACAGATTCGGGTTTTCAACAATTTACTTCGATAATTTGCTCTGGGCGTGAAATGACAATTTGGACTTTTGAATACTTTACCTGCAATATTAAATTGAAAAGTAATATTGCCAACTTGCTAACATTAGAAGCGGTGAAGCTGAAGATGGCCGGGATGGATGGAAATTGCGTATTTAGGCAAAAAAAAGTTACAGTATTATGGGTATTACATTTTTAATAGCAGGTTTGGAAATTTTAATGACAGCATGCATCACACAAAATTCGCAATGTGGGTTTGGTCTTATATGAATGATCCACACTACACCGATGCAAGTTGACGCATCCCAGTTGGAAAAATAACTCCCTAGTGTTTTATGTGCCAGCACTTCAGACGCTACGTTTTACTACCTCAGTTTGTTTTTGGTAACCTGTTGCAACCATTTTTCGTTTCTAAGAAATATGACATTTTTTCGGTTTGTTTGGCACTGGTTACTCGTGCACCCGAATCCATCCTCCTGTCTTGCCTAGTGAGCAAAAAGAATAGCCACGTTTAGCCTTAGCGGGAAAAGCTTAAGGTTTTCTTGCGGTAATCTGCGGTATTGTGCAATAATTCCTGAGCAACTTGCCGAAAGCAGCACAGCATCATGTTTGACTCGTTTAATAAATTACTCTCCAAACATGCTGGTTGCTTCTGAATGCAAAAATAAATTCAATTCTGGATGACAAATCACCGCAGAAGCAATAGCACGAAGCAAACATTTCAACCTTGAGCTGGCCTCGCTGCAGGCTAGCATTTTTTATATTAACTTTTATATTGAAAGCTTTGTCAGATATAATTTAATCGAATTAATATTGTGACTCAACATATTAAAACAACTGCTCTGTTTTGCATTGCAACAATGTCTACAGAAAGTCTAATTTGTTGTCAAAACTCATCATGAGATATTGAGATTGATCTTGTAGGCCTGTAAATTGCTTTGCTTGTTTCAGCAAGCTTCTGACTTGGTTGGAGTTTTAAGTCTAAACATTAATTATCGAAAAACCAACCATCACTCACCATCATTTCCCACTAATAAGTCATCTCAATGAAGATGGCTCATTTCAGTTAAATCCTCAAATTTCACAATACTATATTGGAAAAGTGCCCAAAAAGTGATGTTGTAATAATGTTGATAGCTACATTGCAGTAGCATAATTGCAGAATTTGTGGTTGATCAGACGTTCTACTTGCTTTGAGAAAACTTTGTTATTCTCAACTGTCTACATGTACATATACATTTAAAAGAAATCCTAAGTGAATCTGAGAGAGACAGAAATAGTGGAATAGCTCTGGGGTTCTTAAACATGCCATATAAAACAGATGAGGCTTAATGATTATAAAGTACAAACGTAGTCTAATTTATTGTTGACGAATAGATAAGAAAACTTGCTTAAATTGGAGATCAAACACATTTTGATAGCCATTATACACCCACTCTTGCATGCCACATTGCACTGTTGTTGCTTTTTCCTTCAGACAAATATTTGCTTAGTGTGCCATTTTGAATAATTCATGAAGATGAATTACGCTTTTTATTAGACAAGATACTGACAACTGCCAGGTTTAAAAACTTGTGGTGTTGTGCAAATAAACGATGCAGGATAGGGCGGACATTGGCCCTTAATGCGCACAGCTAAAGAATTTCAACAGAAATTTGTTTTCGACGAATTTATTAAAAGATTTATCTTCACCCTAGAATTTTTTTGAACTTGTGTATAGGTTATCTTTTAATAACTATGCTAACAAAATATTGTTGCCAAATTTATTGAGCGCCTTATACGTCAATCCAGATGCAAGCCCATTTTTGGTTAATGATATAGGGTTAGTCTCCTTATTAATGTTTAATCTTTGATAGAAATCTTTCACTATAAATTACATAGTATTATTTAAAATGTTGCAGTAAATAATTCTATTTAGCCAGCTGGCTTCATCTAGAGTTTATTTTAAAAGCATTTGATTGTATTTCACACCTTTTTAAATGATTCACGTTCATATTGACATCCTTTATTGGAAAAGTCCAGTTGAAACCATGAAAACTATATATCAAAAGATCACGCTAAGCCTGTGGCTGCCTGTTGACACGGCATAGAAATGTGTTAATTATTGGAATGTACATGTACCTGAGTCTGTTATACCGTATCAGGAAGATGATAATTAAGCTACATTTCATAAGAATTTTTCATATGGGCTACGATCCATATTTTTCCAAATTCTTGTGGACATTTGGCATTAACTGATGGCTTTCGTGACTGGAGTATATCACGGGTTGTTTACTCTTGCTTAAAATATATTGTGTATCCAGGCCTGTATGCAGAATATATCGCATGTTTGAGAGTAATTTTATCAAATTAGTTTGATAAACGCCCGCCCCTGCGAAGTATTGGAGAATTAATAGGCATCCGGCTGCGAGATTCGAGCACCACCATATACATATATAATACAATGGTGGCATAATCGTGTTATGGTGTACTTAAGTATAATTAATCCGCTGAATCACACTCAGGTTTTAAATGAAAATTCGATATTGCTTGCATATATTTATTCACTTTGGGAGCATGTGAGTTTAGCACTTCAGCAAGAAAAATACATGTACAGCATCGTGCTCATTTTTGCTAATTTCAATGAATATATTTTCAGGGTCGTTTTTTGTTGCGTTTCTGAGAGGGGTAATTGGTATTGAGCGAATAAAAGGTACCCCGATGAGAATTATAAGTGACTTGCATCTTCAGACAAAATGCAGCTCGAATGTCTTAATTTAATAGGAAATAAGATCTGAAAAGGCAGCCTGCGTCAGGGTTCTATTGAAATGTACATGTACACTGTCGCCTGCTCAATTTTTGCGTGACATTGGTACATTTATTTGGATGTACTAGATAATGCACTGTTCCAATTGTACACAAAAATTCATATTTCAACTCCATTTGTCCTATAGCTATACATGTACATGGTAAATTATTCCGTTTTGCTAGGTTTTTTGTCCTTGCGTTTTTCCCCCGTTTTTTTTCTTTGTGGTTTTTTGTTTTGTAAACCTAAATTAGCATACAAACTAACTTAATTTGTTTATTTAGCTGCCCAACAGCGAGGCAATCACTGCCAGTGTATGAGCAATAAGGAGAAGCACACGTCTCCTTGTATCTATGGCGTAGCAGGACATATTCTGCAGTACTGTATGGCCATTTTCTTTGTTGAATTGATATACAGGCCAAACAAGTCCACTGAATTTCAGTTGTGAAACCGTATTACTATTTTTTAAAAAATCGCAAGCCATAAGAAGCCATTTTTATGCACCCAGTTGCATTTTTATCGTTTGATTATGTTTCCCAATCGTGTCGTTTATGAACCAGTTTTGGTACCTTGCAAAGAAATCTGTTCACTGTAGCATGCATATATTAGATTTTTGATCATTGTTTGCTAATTCGGTATAGACGAGCTCGTTTGCTTGTCAGGATAAAACAACATTATTGCATTCTGGGGTTTCATTATTCTA
Organism: Kryphioiulus occultus; assembly: GCA_034687865.1. Lineage (NCBI taxonomy): Eukaryota > Metazoa > Arthropoda > Diplopoda > Julida > Julidae > Kryphioiulus > Kryphioiulus occultus. Next base: position 11,512 of record JAQGAF010003363.1, read on the forward strand.
TCCTGTTTCATCAGACATCTCTCAGTTGCCATGGCAAACAGCGCCACTACTTAGTTGTTTTGACAACCATGATCCCGATTTTTGTATAAGGATTACTTATTTTCGAAAGCGGCAGTATCATTTTTTTGTGCTCGCTCTTTACATTGCAGATTTCCCACGTGCCCTCGCTTCAAATGTGAATATTTATTGAACGCATTATCTGACAGTATAACAGCAACGATCCGATTGCTATACGAGAAGATCTTCAGGTACATAACAAGTACACATACATGTACATCGCTTTACTTTCATTTATTTTTAGACAAGTGTAAGACTGAAGCAGTGACATTCATATCGAATATCTGAAAAATTATAATAGTAAACTATTACTGTATATGCAGCTAATATCAATGCATTTTAACTTTTTTGGAAACTCTGTATCTTGCTCCACCTACAGACCTCTGATATACATGTATACATCTCGGATTTCGTTCTTCTCGGTTGACTTCAAAACTAGTTTACCCTTATAATTGCTTTTGTTGGAGCGTTTTCAATGGTCTCATGTTTGCTTGTCCTACGGTTGCATATTTGCCCTTACCTTTCAGTGCTTCTGCACCGATACAATTTCAGCAACCAATTTAATGAATACATCTTTAATGAGTAGATCTGGCGTGGAATATTGACTTTGATTGCTTCATGCCTCCATTTATACACAATTGATATTGTCAAGACCGTTATGTTTGAAAATGCGCCTCAGGTTGTCTCTTTCGGATGCATGCCGAACAAAAATACATATAAACGATAAAAACCAAAAAAATGAACTTAAATTGCTAGCTATTTTCTCTTCTATTTTCGCCTCTATAATAGTGAGTGTGCAGGGCCCCGAAAAGTTCAAAAAAAAAATTGGGCGCTGAAATGTTAAAGTTGATCTTCAGTTTGCTTTTCGTCCCCATCACAATGAATGAAAACCATCCAAACTTACGAGATGTTTAAGTCTGGGATTATGCATAAACGACATTTAAAAACATGGCCCATTTTTGGCCCACCTTTTCACAAATGTACCATTTCTTGTCAAATAAAAAATTCTAATAGCTTTTGCGGCATCTTAAGCTAAACAGTTTCGTAAAAAATAGTTCGATAAAGTTTGTTATTATAGTTAAACTTGAAAAAGTTGCAGTTTAATGTATAAGTGACGGGGTGCTCATCTGGGGTCATTCCTGCTTCTGTTAATGGGCTGTTCATTACAATAGGGTTACTGGTAGTCATTCTTAGTCGGAATATACATATATATCTTAATTTAAAATATCTCTCCAAAACAACCTTCATATTTGATTGTCACTTCCATTTTTCTAATATATCAAACTATAATTGCAGACAGAATGTCATTTCGATGTTTAATCTCTTTCAGATGTGGTTATAAAATGTATTTAAAGTGACGCTTCCGAGAAGGTGTCTGTCCACCCTTTTTTCAGCGTATTCATAACGTGACCATACCTCATCAAAACGAATATTAATATTTTTGTCATGATTATCAAAATCCCCCTTGCATTAGCGCTTCGATCAAGCTTTCAGAGAATAGCATTGCTTCCCAGAACAGCGACATTATTTTGAACATTTCCACATTTCTGTCTAATTTGTTTATGATTCTGGTTAGTTTTTTTTTTAAACCAAGGCTCTATTTCCGCCGCCATACATGTACATCTGCAGTAACAACACATTGAAAACATAAAGAGCAGTTTCTGTAATACGTAACGTCACTTATTATAAGGCTTTAGTTGCGATTCAGTTCTTAAGCTTATAATAGGTTGTAAAATTATAGAATTTTGGAGTTTTTATTCTTTCCTTTTCTCTTCTGTCTAAATAATTATACCATGGGGAAAATAGTTTAAGCGACATTGACCATGCTGCATGAAGAAGATTGGCTACCTGGCTTTTGAACCTGAAGGCCTTTCATAAGGATGCTATGTTGAAAAAGGCCTCTTGATTGGCTATAAATAGTGCTATCTATAATCAGGAAAACAGGAATTTCACGAATATAGCACACACTGATGTTTTTAAATTTATGGCAAAATGTTTTGTAGCCCTGGATATTGCGAGTGGTTTAGTCTTTTTGGTTCTCGCAATTTTAATAGTATTTGGGGAGATTCAAGTCAAGTCTGGAAGGTTATATGACTCGTTTTTGATCACAGAACTAATAAGGCTCCAAATGTCATATTGAGGTGGTTAGGAGTCCGTTATAAATATGATGAGTCCATGAATTATATGGGGTCGAGTTGAAAGTTTGAAGTCGGTAGCAATTCTTTCATTGCTAAGTCCAGTTGAAAATACACTAATGTTTATTGGCCACCTTTGATTACCTAACTTGCTCACTCATTTATTTTGTTACGGATGACGCATGCGGAGGTTTAACTATTGCTGATCGTATTACTTTTTAATTACTTTGTTTATTTAGCATCGACAATTAGTATTTTCTTGCCAAGATACAGTATGTTGGCACAAAGTCGTTTTTAGTGCTTTCTTTATGGATTGCTGCTAATGGAATCGCCCATTGCCATTTCTAATTTTTTTAAAGTTTATTGCAGCAGTGTGTGTGATTTCACACTCTGGAATATGTAAAATCACGTCTGTAAAGACAGCTGTATAGTATGAATTCGTATAATCTTGAATTCGTTTAAAAGCATATAGCTAACATTTCGATGAAGCTAATCAATTTCGTTTGGAATTGGAAACTAAAGTATATCGTAAATTACTCTTACATTGTATTTTATCATGTTCCCCTATATCTCAGCATGCAAATCCATTCCGTGTTGTTTTCATTTGTAGGAGCTTTCAACGAAGTCACCCATAAAATTAAATATCATTACTACTACTCAATGACAATGACTATGCATCAACTGTCACTTGTACCACCTTGAATGCAAGCAATTGAATAACCTGGTTCTTCACTACATCATCTAGGTAAACTCACTATTAGCCGAAAATGAAAAATTCACCATTTTGAGAAATCACTGGTTGATTTTTAGAAGTAGCATCTGCTGGAAATATTCATTAGTTGCGGTATAGTGATTTCAGAAATATGGGAAAATAATGTTAGTCCTGCTCTTGTCGTGATTTTTATTTCCTTTCTTATGTGGCAATTTACAGTATAATCTGTTTATGAGACAAAAGCTTCAGTGCTATTTCGAGCCATAAATAAAAGCCACTATATTATAGTGACAGGCATTGCAGCCTCTTCGCTGTTCGAATGTCCAGATGTCCAGTCAGCCAGTAAATAACACAGCCCATACTGTATATTGTTGACTTTACGTCGCTCTTAGGCTATGTATGACCACTTTTTAAAATTGTTTTTTGGCCACGTTAAAAATTATTGCTTAAATATAAACTCCATTTTATTGGGGGGGAAGGGGGGTACAACCGTCTCAGAATCTTATTTGCTTTTATTATTTAGCCAAATATTTAATTTGAAATAACTCAAACGAGGAGCATAGAGCAAATATTTATCTTATTTGCTTTTATTTATAGCGAAACGTGGAGCATACAAGAAATATCTATCTTATTTAGCAAAACGAGGGGCATGCAAATTTTTTCTTCTGCATGCTAGATGCCTGTAATTTTTAACACTGAGATGACTTCTTGTTAACGTGGTATTTGTGAGTACATCCAGTTTTAATGAAATGCATCTAAGCCAACATTTTTAATAAAGCGCAATTACATTTGTCGATTTTCGTGCTCATGCCACCGTTTCTTTAGAAAAAACAAAAATGCATACATATGTGGGTAGAAAAGCAGTCATTATGAAAATATATTAAATTAAGATGCGTGTTCTTTGCGGAAAAAAATGCTCGTAAATTAGTTTTTCATATGAAGGTAATATGATTGGATCAGCCGCAGGTTTATGATAGAATTCATGGCAATGGCAAAATTCGGTAAAGACCAAGCTCAGTTAAGCTTTTGTATAGGCTTGATTTACATGTATTAATGCAAAGTTCTTTGAATTAAGATTGGTGTAACATTCACAGTTTTGATGCAGATGGGAATTTGTAATGGGTAAATGACGCGATACACTGATCAAGACTCAATTATAGCTGTTGTCATTCCATGCTCTTTAGATTGCAAATTTTCATTGTTTAACGTTATCGGCTTATTTTCTTACGAAAAACAAAATAGGACGTGCATGTTTAATTTTTGAGTCAAGCCACAAGTGCAGCTTTGGCCTACTTTCCATTAATTTTTGGAATTTTATTTATTGCCGAATTTTGACGAGAAACTTTAAAAGCAAGGCTAACTGTTTTGTTTTCCATGATGTAGCCTATCCTCCATGGCCCTATACACGTTGGACTTCATCATCTACTAAGGGCCATTGATCTTATCTTACATAGAAATTATACAACTAGCATTTAGACGTACAATATACAACGGTAGCTAGTATTTTATTAATGAGAAACACGAATGTTTTTTGGAATTTTGCTCATTACCGAATATTGGCGAGAAACTTTCAAAGCTTTATTGCGTAACGTTATTTTTGTCCTTTTTAAAGACCCACCCACCCCCTGTAACACTTTGCAGACTACCCATCCCTAGGGTTACTTAACACATTTATACACAATTTTTCTTTTCACCCATGTATTTTTTATGTACCGTGTAGGCTAAACAGGACCTAGTGTAACATTTGTTATTGTTTCTGCTATACGTTACTGATGACAATGTGTTTGGTTTAGACATCTTCACCAATGCTGTTATCTAGCTGCAACTCTCTGTGGTAACATTTTTGAGATATCCTGGCCCTTGAAAAATGTTACGTAACGCAAGGAAAAAAAACCACGGATTCCCTGGTGGGTCTATACGTCTTCTATTCACCCAACATTTCATGTCATTTAAAGTTTAGTGAACAAAGCAGCCTCTTCCCATGAAATTAACAACATTAAACTTTTAAAAAATACATTCGAGAACGTGCATGGTCGCCTAATGCATTCAGTATTAATAACTACTTTTATGCCCATTATGACAGGTTGTGCGTCAAAAGCATAAGTTTTTCTGACGCCTTATTAATTAAAACTTTGACACATTGATCGTCCCATGTTCTATTATACAACTAACATTTATATATACAATACTACTATTAAGCTGTCATTGTAGTACTGAAAAACGCGAGTATATTTTTCAATACCACTATAATTCGATATACATGTTCACTAAGAAGCTCGATAAACAGCGCAGCATTAAATTATAGAAAGCCTACTAAATCAGCGCATTTGACCATATAATTGGCAATTGCTTGATCATGCAAGGACGCCTACGTCTATTATCTTTGACATTGAATTCAATCGTTGAATGCAGATCTGAATAACAAACTGCAAACTGACCACCCGCACTCTTGACGGTTCCTTCGTCATGGCCAGATTCCAAATGTTTCTGCTGCATTGCGGGCATTGAATTTGGGCAGCGACAAATCCTGTTTGTGCACTTCGTGGAAAATGTCTCCCAAAACAAGATTCGGTCGTTCCCTGGGCTACTGCATCCGTGGTCATTTGTCAAGATTTTTTGTTTCGTTTGCGGTTTCTGCATTTGGGGTTCTCGGTAACACCCGGACACTCGCAAAGGCCCCATCAATTAATGAGTACTTTCGGGGTTTTTTAAATTAAGAGATTTCTGGGTAACTGGACAATTTGGGAATTTTTAAGTTTGAATGCCAAAGCAGCTCTGCAGAAGCCTATATAAGTGAGCTGGCACATGGCAATGGGACGTTATCAAATCTAGCTACTGCCAGCTAGCCACTTCCGCTTTGGACCGGGTACTTTGCGACTTTCCCTCGTCTTCCAATCTGATCCAATTTGTTCAACCTGCTTTCGGTTTGTCAAGCCACTCGTTATTGCGCTGCGCCGCATTAGCTACGCCGAGTCAGTCATGGAGGTGGTTACTTCATGGCGACTGAAGCATGGTGCGTCATTGGCGTTTACCGGCTAAAACAATACAAGGGCTGAATAATTCGATTAAGTCAATTTGAGCGGACGTCAATCGCTTTGTACCAAACAAGTGCCCTTTGGACATGAGGGGATGAGTGATGGCCAGTGTGGGATGACGGGTCGATTTAACCACCAACGTGGTCCACCGTTGATGATCTTGTAACTTGTAAGTAAACAGTTTTTGATCAACTTAAAACGTTTGACTCTGGGTTTACCTTTTACGATGTATGGTCAGGTGCGACCTAAAAATTCAAATTGGCCCATCGCTCGAAATTGGGGCACCAAATCAGCATGGAAAACGTTGATCTGTTTCCTAGTTTGATAAACAAAGTTTGCACCCCCCATAAAGTGATGCCTCAGGGTTCCCATAGGACCTGGAAAATAAGGGGATTTGTTACTGGACTGGAAAAGTCAGGGGATTTGTTACGGGACTGGAAAAGTCAGGGGATTTGTTACGGGACTGGAAAAGTCAGGGGATTTGTTACGGGACTGGAAAAGTCAGGGG
>JAQGAF010003364.1:0-17953 GCA_034687865.1 Kryphioiulus occultus
ACGGTAAACGTAAGTAATATGCCATAAACCCCCCCCCCCCCCAAATAATGCTTTCTGCACCAGAAAACACTATTTTACACGACTACACGCGAATACACGAATAAAAAGAGCAAGATGAATGGTAGGTTAAGATAAGAGATAGCATGGACCGCAAGTGAAACAATTAACGCCAAAATTATGTTAGGACTACCGGGAAATGATAAACATAAGCGCTAACAAAGGAAAGTGTAATTTACTTCTTGCTACTTGCGTTGTCCACGCTTGGCAGGTCGTGGTCCGCCCTCCTTCTCCGCAACCATCCTCTGAAGCTCTTCCTCGCTGCTGTCTCCCGGAATAAGACAGCGAGCGACGTGACGTGGGGCTTGGACACGAGGATTTCCTGACGGGAATTGTGGTGGGCCCATAATGCTGGGGCACAACACTATTGGCAATCTGCCGCCGCGCGGAATTGGACTTTCTTGAGTCGAGGTGGAGTCCCTGGACAGCGCCAAATCCACCTCGAGCAGGGAGCACGATGCCTGTGGCGTGTCTCCGGACACGGCCGCATTGGATGAACCGGACGATCCGCTGGAGCTCGACGGGGTGTTTTGGGTGTCCGAACCCGAACGCGGGCCGGAACCAGTGGAGCCCTCGGTCTCGGAACTCGGGTGGCGAATCTGGTATCCCGCTGCTTCCCTGTCCGCTGGCGTAGAGTGGCTTGCTCGGCTGGCTTTTCCAACATGGCCGCCGGAAGTGGCCGGGATACTCTTCTGAGGTGTCGAGGGAGTCTCTGCCGGGTTTGAGGTGGGTTTGCGAATGATGACCGGGGTCTTGGATGGACCCAGCACCACCTCATCTGGCCCGTCGCTAATGACAAGCAAGATTTCCGCAGCCCTGTGACTGCGGGCACGATGTAAGGCTCGTTTCAAGATGGCGACCTGCTCCTGTAGGGCTGCCTTCTCGCCATCACGGTGGCGGGTTAAGACTAGGATCCGCTGATCCTCCGCCTCCACTTGACTGTGTAAATCCGCAACGCTGGCTCCCGACTCATCTAAGGCAAGGCGCAGGTTTTGAATGAATACCTTGCGGTCTGACGCGGAGACCTCCAGGTCCGTAAACCGATCATTATTGAAGGTGGAGTGTTCGCTCAACATGTTTGCCTGCGAATGATCGAGAGACGAAAGTCGGTTGGCGAGTTCCGGGTCTACGGCCCTGACGACAGTGCCCTCACCCGCGGAATTCAAATTTCCCCAAATCTGGAGAGTGAGGCGCTGTGTTTCCACCTGTTGTTGATATAATGTGGCAAACATTTCCGAAGTCCGGAAATTCTTGATCGGGGCCGGATTCGGTTCAGGGGAACCGTGGCCACCGCTGGTCTCCTCCTCGGGTTCAGAGTCCCAACTTTCTTCGCACGGGACTTCTTCCTCGGTGACATCCATATCCATAACAAAGAAATGGCACAAGTAAAACGAGCGATCCGACTGTCTTGAAGTTTGGTTCAGCAATGGCGAACCGTGGCGCAACTTCCGCTAATTATAGCCTATCCTATCCAGCACTTTCCCAGGCTGGGAGGTACCAATGATGTCATCTCGTGACCCCAGGGTAATAAAAGGGTGCGAGATCGGCGACATCAATGGGCTGTGCTGGAGATGCATCCAAGTAAATGGGGCATCTCGAATGTCACCACGGCCATTGTTTACATAGCCGGGTTCAAACAGTCGGTGGGAGGGACGTTCGGTATCAGTACACCCCCAATTCTCGGAAAAACCCAAGTTTCGCTGAAAAGTTCCAAAACAATGCTTTGGAGTGAATTTGGCAAAATGGATGGATGGGAAAATGTTGGCTATCTCAGCATTTAATCTTTTCCAGCTGGTGCCGATTTTGCCATGGGTGGCTTTTCGCACCTCAGTGTGAACTTGGAAATCAAAGTTTCCCACACTCGAAAAAGAAAACATTTTATTTTCTCCAAAACCCAGTTTTGGTGAAGAAACAGCCAAAAAGGTTTGGAATCGAAGCGGATTCCGAATCGTACGCTTACTTCGATTGATTTGCCTAAGATGGGCTGGGTTTTGGTGGATTGCGCAATCGGGCCGTAACGGCTCTTTCATTGCAGGAGTTGGGCTTTCCGCATTACGTGGGAAGTTGGACATCCGCCTACAGGAATCATCTCGTAAATCTCCGCTATGTTGCGAGCGCTCGACGCCAGAGGGCGCTAGCTCGCAGACGCGGGGCAACTCAGGCGGTGACGTAATACCGCAAAACTGGTTACGCCGACCTCCTTTCAAGGCTAACGCAGATGATTCGCCGTAACTTGCAGCGGCCATCGCTATGTCGCGCCCACTCCCATCGGGCATCGCGCTTTTGAATCTTAGCGCGGAGAAATCAGTTGTTTTTGCCATTCGCCGACGTCCACGACGACGGCGATTGGGAACAGCTGTAGTGTTTGCCTCTGATGAGATGTTGCTGCGGATGACCTTTTCCGCAGACTGGTCATTTGCAACAACGACTTCGTGTGCTATTTGACGATCGCTCGAGCTGAGATCGCGATAAACATCTATCGCTCCATATAACGTGAGTAAGAACTGGTCGCTTTCTCTTCCAGGTCTTCCACTAACCAGTAGGGAAGGTGTGTCCGAAGATCCAGTGGACTCGGCGGCTGAGATTTTTTCAGGGCATGGGGCGTGACACGACACCTATCCTGGATGAATGTTTACAGGTAAGCGTACCTTTTCTTTACTCACGAGCAACTCGTTGTTGTCATCATACATGACACTTCCGTTCCGCAGTATATAACCATAATCTGTTTCTTGACAGGAACGGGGAATGATCTCCGGACACTCCGGGTTCAGCAAAAGAGGATTTCTGGCTGGTGGACCTATTGGATGGATATTAGGTAAATCCATGTCCTTTTGGCTGATAACAGCATCCAGCTGATCGCTCGTGGGGGTCTTCCTAGGTCTCCCACGTCTCTTTCTTTTCAGGATCGGCTCCGGACCGGGGAGATTTCTTTTCATCTCCATCACTCTGGCGATATTGGAACAGATCGTGGGCATTGTAATTACCCAAGGTGAGTGATCGGTGTTCATCGAACACCTCGTACGTATTAGGCGATATGATGCGTGTGATGACGTACGGTCCATTCTTCTTTGGTGCAAGCTTGGCTGCAAATTGCCGATTTGAATTGCTGATGGGGTGAGTTTTCACTAGAACTCGATCTCCAACGCTGAACTTGCTTTTGACGCATTTGGCGTTGTGTGCCCATCGGCGAAGATTCTGAGCATGTTCGACTCGTTCTTGGACTTCCAATAGGATGGTTGATAGCCCGTCGAAGAGTCCAGAAATCCCAGTTTTCGCGTACATAGGATCGTGGCACATCCTATGGAACAACGTCAGGTTATCCTGTGGTGCTCTTCCTATCCTTCCAAATTCCAGAAAGAAGGGGGAATACTCCATCGTGTTATTGGTGGACGTATTCATTGCCCATCGAATCGCAGGTAATACTTCCTCCCATTTGGTATGTGATGATTGCACGGCGATGGCAAGTTTCGAATTCAGATCACGATGCTTGCGTTCCACAAGGTTCGCCTGGGGGTGATACGGGGCGACATGCTGCACCTGGAATCCCATCAGGAGCGCAGTCTGTTGCAGAGCGGCGGACAGGAACTGAGGTCCGTTGTCACATCTGATGACTCTTGGAGTCCCGTACCTGAAGCATACTTCATCGATGAGTATACGGGACAATGTTTCCGCCTTGGTATCCATGACGGGAAACAATTCAACATATCCCGTGGATGTGTCGCAACAACTGAAGATTGCGACAGATCCGAAGTCGGACTGGGGGAATGGTCCCACCAAGTCCACGCTCAGCACTTCGAATCGCGGGTTTATCGGCGGATTCGTCATTAAAGCTGAGTGTTTGAAATTATCCGGCTTGAACTTCTGGCAGTCAATGCAGTTTTCCACGAATTTCTGCACTGTCCTCTTCATGCCAGTCCAGTGGTAGCGATCCAGGATGCGCCGGTAGGTGCCTTCCACACCTTGATGACCAGCCTCATTAGGAGGGTGGTTCCAGGAGATTACTCGTTCCTGTAGAGTCCTGGGCACGATGAGACGAGGTTCATCATCTTCCACTGTATTGAGGTATCGATAGAGTACCTCATCCAACACGATGAAACCGTGGTTGGAGTGCGTCCGAGCCTCTGCTGACTCGTCGTCATCTTCGGTTTCCAATGACCGAAGGATGTGCGAAGTTTCCGGGTCGTCCATTTGCACTTTCCGAAATTCGCTCCTCGTAATAGGTTGTTGCTGCGACAGGAATTGGTGGATTAATACCACCGGGTCAGCTGTTATTCCGTTGGGGCGCTACAATAAGTAGGCCAACCGGTTTAATTTCCCAGGTATATAATCGACGTCGAAGACCATATGCTGGACCACATACAGTAGGCCCATCGTGTCAGCCTTCCTTGCGGGTTGTTGAGCGTAATTAGCCACCGCAAAGGTCGATGATCGGTGTGGACCACAAAGGTCATTCCATCGATGTATCCACGGAACTTCATAATCGCCCATATAACGGCGTACGCCTCTTTCTCGGTGACAGTATAATTCCACTGAACCGGGTTTAACAGCTTCGAAGCGTACTCAATCACCTGGTACGAATCAGGGTCACCCTGTACCAATACTGCGCCGACAGCAACGTCGCTGGCATCGGTGAAGAGACAAAAACTTTTTGTGAAGTCCAGTTGCTTCAACACAGGGACTGTACATAGCTTCTCCTTAAGTGCGTTAAAAGCCGCATGACACTGCTCGTCGAAGATGAACGGTGCATCTTTCTTCAATAATGCATAAAGCGGTGCGGCAATGGTTGACAAATGGGGTATGAACTTCCCAAACCATTTACATGCGGAAACGAATGATTTGTTTGTTTGTTTGGTGGAAGTTAAGGGCGCAATGCCTACAAGGCAAAATAGCGCCCAGACGATGACGAAAAGAACAGTCACAGGAAAGGAGATCAAGACCAATTCAGACTAAAAGGAGTAAAAAGCTAAAAAGTAGAAGTGGATAAATAGCTAGCAGGACAAAAAGCTAAAAAGTAGAAGTGGATAAAAAGCTAGCAGGAGTAAAAAGCAAAAAGTATACAGGTAGAAAAAGCTAAAAAGAGCCAAGCAAGCCACCTGCCCGAAGATACCACCACAATGATTCACAACGTTTATAACAATTGTGTACTCATCGAAAGTAAATCCGCCTGATTTTACTCAACTATTCTACTCTTATTTGGCTTAACCAATCTTCATATTCGGATTTATCTCAGTATTTTTACAGTTTCCATTCATTTTTAATCTCAAATACATTTGGAATACTTCACACTAACTATTCAGTGATAAACTTGGCCATAAAACCACAATAGGCGATATTTTTTCCAAAGCAATAGACGCCTAATGCTGAACTTGAACCCCAATTTTCATTTTGTGAATCAATCAAAGGCAAAAATTTAATACCCTAATGTCGATTTCATGACTTACTGGCCAGGGGACACTGCGACATTCACTGACATTTTCAAAAATTCCCTGACTTTCCAGAAAGTGGAAACCCTTTTGCTTTTAGCTAAACTGTATTGATTTTGAACTTTGAATGGTTTCCAAGCATTTGCAATGTCAAGCAAGGTTCCTCAGACAATTCTATGGGCTTACTTTCATCAAAATCCTCATCTTCCGAATGACGAGGAAATGGGAAGCAATTGGTCACCTCCAGTCGATTGTCGACGACCAGACCGAGCAGCACTCCCTGGGCAACATCCGTTGTGCCTGCACCCTCCTCTTGGCAGTGTTTTATGGTTTTTAAAACCACCTGAAAGTGCAAAAGTACATGTACGTGGAACAGCATGTTAGGCTTAGCTCAACTTGCCAGATGGCTCGCCACACGATCAAAGCACAGACGTAACTCTGTGGGAAATTAAATGCCCATAGAGCTTCGAACTAGCGTACTTACCAAACCGTCCAACTGAACGAAATCAATTCGTGGAACTTGACTTTCTGCTGCTGCAGCAACAGCAGCGGCAGCACGCCTTGCTCTTTCTCCTCTGTGGGACGCCATTTTCAGAAAACAACAGCTTGTGTGACCAGACTTCAAATCCAAAAAATTCCGCACCAGCTTTATGACCAAAGCATATGGCGTAGGGATCATGGTATGACTAAACAGTCCCCGAAAATCCCTAAAGCCCCCATCCCACTTCCAAGTTCCATGGCGGGATATTCGATTCCGAAAAATTTCAGACAAAATCGATAAAACTCATGGACGCTCAAGTTTTCCCATTAGATAAAGAGTAAACATAAAGGGGACCCTACACGGGAATTATCACTGTCAGTTTCGACAAATACGGACAGTAATACTGATGTATTGACGTTCGATGACGAATATCCGGATTTTCGGATAACTACTGTCAGTATGAAGATATTGACAATAATACTGACCGTGAAAGGGCGTTGGTCAGTAAATCTGTCAGTATTGCGCCAGCAGACATGGAAGACGGACGTACCACATACGTTGAATTTCGTCGAAGAAATTCGTACGAGAACACATTTTCCGCTGTTTTTCTCAATCACCATCGTACCGTTTGCGAGCGAGTATTGAAATTATCGCTAAATAAGCCTCGTAAGTCTCCAAATAGGCTTTTGCCTTTCATTTCGATTTGTGGTACTTTAGAACCTCACTCATCGAAGTCCACGATGATACTGAGCTTTTTATTGACACATACTGTCATTTCTACTGATTCTAAAGCGACTGACAGTATTACTAACCTTGTAGGGTCCCCTTGAATCAAGTTTCAGACAAACAGCGGCAGCATGGTCAAGTAGATTTGGCTCAGTGGTAAACTGTTTGTTGCAAATGTTAAAGAGATGCTCAAGCATCAGCGGATGTAAGGGTAACGAATTAGATGTGCACCACAAAAAACGATTGATGATGCAATCTGAGCAAACTTAACATTACCAGAATTTTGTATTTTCTATTTAATGATCGGATATTTATATACAATCTAATATATTCCATCAGAACTAAAATTTAAGTTTCTCATCATTCCCATAGACATATCCGAGACGCAACGACCTATCTTACCTGGAGAGGACTTGGGTTGTGCTGATAAAAGCAATGAACTTGACTAACCTGTGTAATTTTTCTTTTGGTTTTCTGAATATTGAACAAACTCATCATAGGGGATCCATTGTAGTTAAGCATTCAAAACAAAGGTTGGAAATAGATAAGACGCTTCTAGAAGCAATATTTTGAGCGATTTTCTGGCAACATCGCACACACCTTGTGTTATTTCGAAGAGGCAAAAATATTTTCACACGCTTCGCTCGAACTTTTCTCGCTTCCACGCATTATCCATTCCAGCCTTAACTCCAGAATTGTTCATATTATTTAAATAGAAGAGGGAAAAGTTTGCGTTATCGGCTAAATTGAGATGGAATGCGCCTGAACCAAAGCTGGGTAAATTATTCAAATTGGGTAAAAGTGGTTTTCTTTGGGTGGCCATACACCTCATAATATAGGTCACATTAAAATGTACACATGCTCTATGAATGCTCTTAAAAAAACATCAACTATTAGCCTGAAATCAATCATTTTTGCTGGTAGTAAAATGTTGTACCTTAATTGTTTAAAATTCACTTTCTGATTAGTGGTTTTGGGTAACAAGTTGTTTCTGAAAAGCAATTTTTGGGTAATGAAGGAAAAAGTTTGGATGCTGGGCTGTCGATACAGGATCATGGTACACAATGACTGTTTAGTTTATGACAACCCATGTGATAAACCTGCCTATTCTTCACTTTATTCACAGACAAAATTTACCTCCAATTCGACCCCAAGCTAACAAGCGGCTGTTGCACACAGTTATGTCACATTACCGGGCTTTGGGCTGGACGGGGATGACTGGCGAAGCAGCCATGCGTAAAGCACGAGATATTAGCTTGATGCACATGCGGCGATCGAAACAGCACCTTCACGTGGGCATTAAGAACAACAAATGCTTACAGAAACATTTCCGTCAGCAGATTCTGTTTTGAGCAGGAAGACCAAGGTATTAATAATGTTGTGAGTAAAACTTCATTTATTAATCATTTCGTTACTAACCTAATACTTAAACCTTTCTTTAAGACCTCAAGTTACATCTTGGGATCCCAGAAGAATTACAGATGCTAATTTTGCTTCACGATGCTGTGCCATTAGGTGCAGCCAGCGAAAGTCACCGGTAATTAAAATCTGTTATACGTTTTCCACTTTTCTGTTGATATTAAAGGGAATGTAAAATTCTTATGTAAATGCCCTCCATTTAATCGTTAGCTTATGTGTAATTAATCTAGAACAATAACATCTAGATGCCAGGTATCCAATTATTCATAAATGGCAAGGATAACAATTAGACGATACGTGCTATCTTAGGAATTTAACAAATCGTACAAATCACTTAATTGGCAAAGATATTCACTAAATTGTTGTTAAATCGTCACTTTGAGTTATTTTGGCGATAGTTTTTATACTTTGATTGTAGTGTGGCCACTTCCTTCTGGGCAATGTCATCCTGAAACGGGAAATTACAGGGATTATAATTTCAGTTTAACAATGTCCCAGTTTAGTAAACACAGGTGGGTTCTTACTTCATCTGTTTTGCATGGAAGTTGAGCTGCCTTATCCAGCCACTTGATGGCATCGCAGTAATTTTTTTCTTCGATGTAACACTAATAGTTAAAAATTATGTTTTACAAAGAGAAATGTTTGGAGCAGCCCCCATTAGGCTATCTTAAGCTTCATATTGTCAAATTTGTGAGTTAATGTCTTACTTTTGCTATGTACAGCATGTTGTCCTTCCATTCTCCTGGCTTCATGCTTTCAACTTGCATAAATTGCTCACGTGCTTCTGCAAATGTTGATTCTGGAATCTCTCCGAATATTGTTGTAGCAACCTTGCGTTCGATCCACGATAACACCGCAACCTGTTGTAAAATTGTGTAGTATGGCTAATACAGTTTATTTCTCCTAAAACGGAAAATTGTGTCTTGTAAATTACCCCAAAGCACCACCTTCCTCTTATGAAATACAGTATGTGATCGTCTGGCATTAATCTTATAGCAATGTCGATGTGGTCTTTCACTGCCTTTCCATTTTTTAATCTTTCCTGCACACTAACATGATCTGTAGTCTTGGCCATCAAAATAGCATACCTGCCATCATGCAGTAATATAATTAGAAACATTAGTTCGCATTTTGATTTCAAAACTTCAAGTGAAGTAATAGCAGATGCACGTACGCACCATTTGTGGGTATCACCACTATCTTCATCTAATGCCAATGCCATGCCTGCATATTTGGCACCTAGAATACCAAATGTACAATAGAAATTTGTCATTCTCATTACAAATATGGAGTATGTGTAAATGGCTCACATACTTAAAATGTATTGACAGCTTTATATTATTAGTAACAGGTGTTTTAAAATTTGGTTCAATGGCTATATGTTTGTTTAAAAATCAGTTTTCCAAATTTGAATGAAAAATTCAGGTTCACGGATCTAGCAGATTTGATTCCCATTGTGATGACCGGTTATCAACTCATACCTTCGAAAATCAAGTTCTTCTGTTTTTCACTGTTCTTTTCGGCTGCTGAAAGAATACTGCATGCTTTGGCCAGTCTCCACATAAACTCTGGATTGCTGATGCTCTATTAGATAAGCTACATTAAAATTTGTTAAGGTCACGTCATTTCTGATTTAGTGTTTTTTGGCACTCACCTCATCTTTCTGCGATAACAACTTCTCGTACGCTTCTTTCTTCTCTGCATAATCGCCATTGAGCAATTTGTCAGTTTCTTCAAATAATACTGCCAACTCGTCTTCCACAAATTCAACAGAATCGACCTTAGCATCTCCGTTTGGAGTCGTCCACGAATCGTTAACGTCCCTAAATTAAAAACATGTTCAATTGGTTTATGCAAGTAACTTTTGAACACAATTGCATCATTTCAATTATTTGCTAACATGCGCTTTTTCTTCGAAAAAACTAGTTGATCTGCAACTGTCTCTGTCCTAGATTGATTTTGCACTGGCCTAAGGCTAAAGCCCTGCTGCCCAAACTTGAGTAAATTAATATCAGAAACTTGGTTAGTGTTTTTTCTTTGAGCACACCTGAGAATCCGTGATCAGTCAGTCAGTGTGTACACTATTCCTAAAACAGTGACAAGTGTGTATTTGGATTTTTACGGCGTTTCGTCATACACTTGAATGATTTAATCATTTTTGCTGATAACACAATGAATATTTTACCTGCATTGGGTAAAAAGGACTTTCTGATAAGTGGTTTTTGGATAATGAAAGGATAAGTTTGGGAAGCACTGGGCTAAAGTATATTTGCCATTCTACTTGAGTCTAAAAATATTCTGAAACGGTTTTTCTACTAAACAAATTGTTAACATCTGTCCCTCTATAAATCCAAATAGGCTACGGTTGCATGGGTAGATCCGCAAAATTTGATGGAAATGATTATCAAATAAAAGTTTGATTCGGCCATTTCATTTTTATTGATTGGTAACGAATGGCAAACAAGGTCGATAATTTATCGGGAATGGTGTAAAAGTAGATGGGAAAAATTATCCTAATCGTATTTGGAAGTAACACGTATGCTCGAGAGACACGAGACTCATTATCTCAGTTTATAAAGTCAGCACTTGAACCAGTGAGCCACAGGAACCTCTTCGGCGTGCTTGTTACTCGGCACGATGACAAAAACGAATAATTCAATATTCAGATAATTTCAAGCGACATAAAAGAGATGGCCCGTAGGCTCATGCCATTCATACCCCTCCTCCGAAACGTCATAGTACTCTTCATTTTCTTCACTGCTGCTTGCTCCTAGTTGGACGGGACTGTGCTCGTGAGCATCGAACCTATCGGAATTCCTCATCTTTGGACGTTTGATACTGGGACCTGCTGTGGCCTGCTCTTTGGACGTAGTTTTCAGCTCCTCGATGTCCTTTCGCAGATTCTCGATTGTTCGTGTTAAGTGGGTCAGCTCCCTACTCACGCACCTGTTGTACTTAAAGTATAGGTATAAGCCGCTGACACCAACAACGATTCCAGCTCCCAAAACAGCAGCCAGGGTTAGGCGATCCCTTATTAGGGGCTCCATGTTTCTCTATCATTTGCTTCCTCACTACTGTCCCGATTCACAAAGGCCAAGGCCTGCTTAATTACTGTAATTTTTAGATAACAAATGCCAGCGATAAGAGCTAGTCGCACGAAAACCTTGGACACTTCACCATTCTTCGGAGGCCTTGAAATTGAAGATCTTGTCACGAATCCCTTCGGTTTTATACGGTTGGAGCATGTATGATAATTCGGAAAGCAAACAAGATTACGACCATCCGCTGAACAGCAATGGGTAGTGTGGACGAGCAAAGGTTCAAGACTGAATCCTGGTTAATGTTGATCAAGGCCGGTTGATGTCACAACTGGTTTTTTTTGCCTGAAATGTCGAGGAATTAACGATTTATGAGACAGGAGATGAAGAAGCACGCCACGTTTTCGCGATTTCGACTGGTACCGGTGGCTTGTGCAATAAATTTGATAGCTCTTGACTACTCTTGACCTGCCTCAAAAACAGACTTGCCGAAATCATTGAATTATTCAGTTTATTCTTCACCATATGCGCAACGTGGGGAATTCAAGTCACGTGCATTGCGACTTTCTGTTTACGGACGATGAAAAAGAACCTCGGCAATCATTATGATAATTGCGATTAAATGTTTGTAGACGTGCCGAATTCAAATCGAATTCATTCGCTGTCGTCATGTCGTCATTTGCATCAAATTTGAAAAATTCTCAAGTTTTGAATCAGTTTACTCAAAAGGCCCTGAAGGCAGGAGTTTTGGACGTGAATATCTGGCAGCATTGACAATTGCAAATGGCGCCCGGAGACGCTGGTCGACCTGGTAATTGGGCGTTTCGTTCGTGAAATTAAAAATAAACTTTATTTCGGATCGTTTCTTCGAAAAATCCGCTACAAATGGTAAGAATGGCCGCAACCAAAGACAGCAACATCGTGAAAATCGCCATCGTGTCAAGCGACGATCTGTTCAACGACACACAGCAGAGCACTCAGTTCATCGAATTCGACCAGAAACGACCTTTGACATCCATTATTCAGGAACTGTGTGGAACTTGGAACGTTGAAAATTGCGACCAGTATGGCCTGAAGTCCTACGACCAATCCGGCCTTCAAGTGGTCGGACGGGTGCGCCGCGATGTAACGGACAAGATAATGTACGTGAACGAGAAAAACCGAAACGATGTGAAAAATGGTTCGGTGCTTTGCCTTGCCTTTTCGCCAACGAAAACTGCACAGGACATCCTGGAAAACGTGACCAAAGGTACCAAGGAAGTCGTAAAAGATTATTTAAATCGCCTGTCCATCCTCGCCGCCGACCCCACATTTGCCCAGGAGTTCATTAACAAGCAAGGCCTGACGATGCTTATTTCGAGCATCGAATCAGGCACTTTCAAGGAAGATGCCCTGGCCTACTCCCTTACCTCTTTCATCATGCTGATGGAGCATGGCAACATCTTCTGGGATGTGCTGGAACCAAACTTCATCAAAACCGTAGCGAGTTATGTGAGCAGCAAGGACACGCCTAAGTCGATCCTGAAGTCGGCTCTGAACATCCTGGAGTGTGTCGTGGTGAACAGTAGCAACAGGTACCAGTTTGTGGAGCAGCAAGTGACCCTACCCAATATCATAATGCATTTATCGTCGAACGACACCCAGATCCAGCAGTACGCGATTGCTTTCATAAATTCCCTGCTCTTGAAGGCAGATCCTCCAAAGCGTAAATCCATGGCGGCAACTCTGACATCCCGGCAGGTGCGCTCCTACATTCCCCTCATCACTAGCACATTCGGCGCAGAAATGCTGCACCAATTATACGTCTTGCAAACGATTCTGTTCAACCAGCTCGAGGAGCGCATGAACACGAAGCTGGACCCCCAGGACCATGCTGAAGTGAACAAGATAGTGGAGCTGCGCAAGTCGGCGTTTGAGTGCGAGGATCCTGCAAAGGACGCTGCCATTAAAAAGCCGGGAGGAATACCTGCCAAAGATTACAAGAAACTGGGGTTTCGCAACCACACGAACCCAGCAGAGGATTTTCAGGAGGCGCCGCCAGGGATTCTGGCCCTGGACTGCATGATGCACCTCTCGAAATACCACCAGCAGAATTACACCAAAATAGTGCTGGAAAATTCATGCCGGTCAGACGAGCACGAGTGCCCATTTGCCCGCACGAGCATTCAGCTGACCAAACTGCTGTGTGAGATCCTAAAAATTGGAGAGCAACCCACGGAGCAGGGTTCGGTATTTTATCCCATGTTCTTCACGCAGGAGCACCCATTCGAGGAGTTCTTCTGCATTTCAATCATGTTGCTTAACAAGACCTGGAAAGAAATGCGAGCCACCATTGAAGATTTGGGGAAAGTATTAAGCGTGGTGAGGGAGCAGATAACTCGGGCGCTGCCCACCCATTCCAGCTCCATGGAGAACTTCAAAGGGAGGCTGAATGTGCTGACGTACAACGAGATCACCAACCTATGGCAGCAGGAGAGAAATAACAGGGAGGAGTGGGTTTCTCAGGCCAAGCCAATCAAAGACTTGCGCGAACACATCACGCCTGAAATCACAGAACTAATTCAGCAGCAGCGGCTGAATTATCTGGTGGAGGGAGCCATGTTCACAAAGTATTCGCAGAAAGGACAGCGCATCAAAGATAAGTTTTGGTACTGCCGCCTCGCCCCAAATCACAAGGTTTTCCACTATGCTGACTGCAGCGAAAGCGCCATGCCGAGCCTAGAACAGCTGCCCAATAAGATTCCTGTAGTCGACATAAAGTCACTGGTGGTTGGGAAAGAGTGTCCTCATATGAAGGAGTTTAAAATTAAGAAGTCGACTGCCCCCTTGGCGTTTTCCATTCTGTTGGATTCTGAGCAGGGCTCGTTAGATTTCGTGGCATCCAGCGAACAAGTGCATGACCACTGGACTGATGGAATCAATGCCTTATTAGGGCAGCCCATGACGAGCAACGAAGCGAAGAGTGATCTTGAAACCCTGCTGAGCATGGACATCAAGCTCAGGCTCTTAGATACGGAAGGAATCAAAATTCCAGAGACGCCACCCATCATTCCACCTGATCCACCAAACTACGATTTCTACTACGATAACAAGTGAAAACTATGCAAAGCGAATATATAATGAGCTTTTGCGCAAGTGTGTAACACATGCAGACACCATTAATAGTTGGGGATGTTCAAATATTATGCCATTGTATTATCACTTTTTTCTCTGTGAAAATTTAATTACTTTTTAAAGGTGAACTTTAAACAAATTAGATCAGAAATGATGAATTTTCGCCCAAAAAGTGATAATCAAAAATAAAAAAATTTTAACCCAATGTTTTATCAAACAGCAGTGACAACATCATTTGGCCACCCCAAACCCCATTTCCATCCTCATTTAGATGACCAAACATGATGTTGTAATACTTGAACAAGTAATCATTTTTCATAATGTCTAGAAAACTGAACTCAGTGCTACATGCAAAAGTAACACTACTCCATAGGAGTAAAAACGCAATCTCCTTGTAATGTATACATCTTACAATTAATGAATGTTTGATTATGTCGAGATTGAAAATGAGTGGAGGCTTAAAACAGTTATAATGGCAGGCTCCATTGTGAGACTAACCGTGACAACAAGTCAGCCATGATTCGCAGAGATTAATAGCTCATTATATACTCGCTTTACCTCATGTCAGTCATTGCTCACGTGTTGAGACACTCGTTAGCATCTTTTTTACTGTAGTCATTTTTATTTCAGAAACTGATTTATCAATCATAATTTATTAATCACAAAAGCTTATAATGCATCGATGTAAACTGACCAACCTATCTAATTGTATCCATAACATTAATATAACTGCTTCCCCAATTTGTATGTAATGTAATAAGTAACCTTTTATATTGTAGAGCTTGACTTCATGAATATCTCGTATTTGTGGATCATATGCGTCCTGTAAGCTTTAAAACATCTGTTTTAAAGCTATCCACACCCTCCAGAAAAAAAATGCAGCAAGATCCTTCTGATATTATGCTTGATGTCAAATAGGTTTCTTCAACTATAAGCACCACAAAATGGCATTTCACTAAGTTTATTGAACTAAAAGTTAAGGTGATCCTTGAGACAACCTAGCTAAAATTTTATCACATTTGTGTTATATGAAATGATTATACAGTAATTGCGAAGTATATCTTCCCTTATGTAGATCGATTTTAATTTTTTAAGATAATTATAGCATGAATCTAAATATTGGAATTCCTTCACCAGCAAGAGTAACTTTTCAAATATAGACATGCATTAGAATAAAAAAAATGCAGTTTTTATTTTTTTTTGGGAGTAGGCCTACCACCTTTATCATATGTCAAGCAAGTTATTAGGTCTAAAGGATATCTGCTGTCTTCTTTTCATAATTAAAAATGTCCAGTTTATTTAGGTAACTAGTTCCAATACATTCGTTACTGTTTGTAATTTCTCAGTATTACTCATAACGTATTGAATATTTATATTTTGTTTGTTATTAGAAGCAATATTTGTATGCATAAACCAGTCATTTCTTTTTATTGTAAAGACAAATTTGTATAATTTTTATTGAACTACTAATCAAATAATTCCACCTATCTTTAGTTCTACAGTATGCCCATGCCATAGTACCAGTGGTAGTAAACCTCAGTTGTTCTAAGGTCATCATGAAACTGTGATTAGTCAGTTTGGTTGCATGCAAGGTCTAAATGTATAATAGTTAAACACTTGTCTTTAATGTCTACAGATAATATTAGATATAACTAAAGATTTTCACTTTTATACAGTCCCGTGTTTTGACACAGTGGGTTGAATAAGACTCGTTAAACAATTCTCGTCTTTTAAGTAAAAACAGCTTTAATTGTCATTTTGAATTGGCAGGACAGCATTGCAACTGGTTCATCAATAATTTAAATCCTTGTCTTTCTCAAGTATCCTACAAAATGCCATAAAAACTTGTGTATTAAATTGACTGCTACATTTTATAAAATTATTCCTTCATTTGTTAACGTTATGACTGCTGCTAGAATTTTACTTACATCAGATTTGCTGTCAGCTGGAGTTGATGGTGATTCAAGCTCTATCGTGACTGGTCCGTCATTCTGTATATGAACTTGCATGAAAGCTCCAAATTTTCCATCTTTACAATTGAGTTCAAATAAACTGTAATGAAGCCCTCATGCCAGCTTAAATTTCCTAAATGTAATATAGCCTCACCTTTAATTAACTCTGGATTATATGCAGTCTTCAGCTGTTGTATGAAATCAGAGTATAGTTTTTCAGACTGTTCTGGAGCCATTGATAAATGAAAGTCTGGCTTATTCCCTTTTAACTTGCAGTAAAGTGTAAACTGATAAACACAAAAATTGAAAAAATTACAGTGAACAAATGGTTCTGCTTAATTTGCACCTCATTCACACTAGGCTAAAAATGTCGTGTTTCTTCTTGTTGCTATTTGTGCTCATAAGCATTTTCATTTATAAGTTTTGCACATTAAACCAAATTGTATACACATGTATGGAGAAAACGTCTAGCGGAAATAACATTTTCTGCCCATTGCAATCAACTTACCTGACTAACACAGAGAATTTCATAATTATAATCCTTCACGCTTTTATTCCATCTTTTTCCATTTTCGTCTTCAAACACTCGAAGATTTAATAATTTTCTTATCCTAAAGAACAAACTTGGCTCGTGTAAGGAATCTAATCCATAGAGCATGTCACACAGATAAGTGCCTCCTACTTACATAAATTTGATGTCCTCTCTCGTGTCATCTCGGGAGATACCCAACAAGACGCACAGTCCTTTTCCTATAGAACTAATGACTTCTCCATCAACTGAAACGGGAGAATTCTTTGAACTGAATTTTCTTAAGATTATTTATTTGCAATTGTATGGCCACATACAGGTAGGTGAACTTCTAACGTGCCTGAGTTATATAGTTTTATTTAATTCCGGTACTGTTAATTAGTGCCTTCAGGGCAGTAAAATGTATATCGACGAAAATTTTTCATCCTGTTTTTTATGCTTTATAGTTTTGTATCAGGCACAAATCATCTAGCCTTTCTTCGCTCTTACAACATCCAGCATCTATTATCCTCACGTGTCCTTGAATCATGGGTATAATGATTCAGATTATCCCGACTTATCCTAATCAGCTGATCCAACCTGAGCTCGACCTATAATTACCCAACCGACCCGAGGAACCACAAGTTTATAACGTTTGCAATCAAGCTGATGTCATCACATATTTTTTGAACCCGATACGGTATGTAATTATTTAGTCGAAAAGTGTCTTTAGTTGTCCCATTTTGAATAAATTCAATATGATCATGAATTCACTTTCCCGGGCATATGACAAGACAACACAACACAGCAGACGATACTGCTCTAAGCGCGTTGAGTTGATCACAGGTATACGTTCATTGAGTTGGAAAATTTACCTGAAACGCTGGCTTTTGCTACTCGCTGAACTACTGCCTTCATGGTTTTAATCCACTTATTATGGGTGCAGCCACATAATTACGGAAGCTCATATCAGCACTGTTTTTTTTTAAATATCGGGGTGTTTTTATATATTTGGTTTTTTTTTTTTTAGATTTTGGTTGTTTTTTTTTCAATATTCGACGGATGTCGCTGTCGCCACCTGCTGGTTGGCCGGATGTTCCCAGCGATCGTTGCGGCATTTAGGACAACGAATTTGCGAATGATGAAGGCGCATCCGAAAATAATGGCGCTTTACATTAGGTAAATTAAACGTTAACGCGACGCGTGACATAATGGAAATGTCACGTCATATATAA
>JAQGAF010003365.1:0-17951 GCA_034687865.1 Kryphioiulus occultus
AAAGATTCATGCTAAAAGCATCCCGTCTGGATCTCAGTGTGTCCCACTGGAGATCCTTGATCATCAAGGTGACGCTCACGTCACACTGGAATTTCCCATATTTTTTTTAGCACTGGGAGTGAATCCTGCAAAGATTTGCTCACATTCACACGTGACCAGTCTGTCAGCAAGAGTTTTGGTCCATAGTTTCGATGCTCGCGTTATATTTGTTGTGTTATCATACCATTCAAGGTATGCCCTCAACACCATTGCATGCGAAAAGCCCAAAATTCAGCTGTTGGTGAGATACTAACAACGACCCTTCTGGCAACCACAATCAGGCCTTGGTCAAATCGCAATTCGCCAAAGGTTCGGTCAAAGGTTCAATTCGCAGAAAGTGATGGGTGTTTCTAGTCCAATACAAACTCGGTGTATATGCTGGATAAAAACTTGCTCTTTGATGAGTTATGGTTTTTGATTTTCACATCTCGTCTCCGCACTGTGAGGTCGATGTGGGGCTCGAGCATGGCTTTTGAGCTTACACCACCACCGGTCAGATGTGCTCGAAGGCGTGTTAAAATAACTGCACCGCTTTCTGGGCTAGTGGTGCAACGAGCGTCAGGTGTGGGAGAAAAGCTGTTTCACCCAAAGGCAAGTCGTGCGGTTTTGATGCATGCATAAATAGCGCGTGAGGAAAAAGGTGGAATGCGTGCATGTTCCCTGCCTTAACCCTAGCCGTCTTGGCGGTTTTTTTTCGACGATGTGTATTTAACCGCGGGCCAAAGCAGGTCGTTAAACCTGCGGAGATCGGCTCTGGATATAACGTGCTGCTATAGACTCTACGCGTCTACAATCTGTAACTCTTCGAGGATATTAGCACTTTAGTGGGTTAATGCGCGGGT
The DNA here is from genome assembly GCA_034687865.1 of Kryphioiulus occultus. NCBI lineage: Eukaryota > Metazoa > Arthropoda > Diplopoda > Julida > Julidae > Kryphioiulus > Kryphioiulus occultus. The sequence goes on from JAQGAF010003365.1 coordinate 882, forward strand.
TGCACTTCCCTGAAATGAAAACGTTCGGGAAAATGGCGCGCGTGCCGAGCATTCTCCCATATCAGCAGCCAGAATGCCGATCATCAGTCATCGGGCCAGGGGCTGCAGGAGCGATGGAGTGTTTTTCCCTGCCACTACGCCACTGCTAATTTTCCAAACCGATTCGACTCGAATTTATCATCGTCGAAATGGAAGCAGCTTCCACCCTGCTTGGAAGTGTTTTTGCGAGCGTTTTCCTATAGTGGATCCGGACCGCAAATGGTTTTGAAGTGCTGCGTTTAGCGCGTATCGAGACTAATCGCTTAAAAATGACTGCTTAATTACGTGCAATTGTCCCCCATGAGCTTCAACTTCCTATCCACGCTGGGGTGTAAAACCTGAAGCCAATTCTCAGGGCCATCGAACCTGTGTTCATGTGCCTCCCCCATCCCCTTTTCCCAATAGAACAGTTTGCTTCGTTGTGCCATCTCGTGTACATCAGGGTTCCCCTGACCGGGAAAACCTGGAAAAGTCAGGGGAATAATTGAAACGACCTGGTAAAGACAGACCTTAAGGGGAAGGGGACCTTTAAATTTAAAATTCATGGAATTTCAACAAATCAATAACAGATCTTGCATACTTAGTTATTAGCTAGCACGAAAATCAAAAAATGGCAAGCAATTCTATAGAAGAAACTGAGAAAACTAATCTAAATTTGCTGTTGCCTTAATTCGGAAAATGTGTGTTATATCTCCTGTACATTCCTTATATTGGCATGTCAAGTTTTTGTAGTTTCAACGGCCAGGGTGGTCAGTGAAATTTGTTTTAAAACCTCGAGAAGTCAGGGAGGTTGAAAATGTCATCTCTGGGGGAACCCTGTAAATGTTGTCCATGGATGTGCCATATATATGTTGGTGTACAACCTCCACTAATTTATGCTCCTTACATGTTGTTGCCCAAACGTCAGTATGCTCTCGTCCGAACCACAATGACCAACTGAGTGGCAACGCGTTGTTTTGGGCTAAATTTCGAGAATTGAAATACGAGAGACATTCAGATATGTCAGTGATGAAACAACTCCTTTGTTCGTTTTCTTCGATTTTGGAAACGTAAGTCAATTTCTAAGCTCTTTTGGAGAAATCATACGATGTACACCCACGGCATTTTACAACCGTCATTGCATTGTCATCCACGTAATCCTGATCAACTTATCCGTTTAGCCTGTCCAAGAAGCATTTTTTCTAGCTCCCTATTGGACAAGGCCATCATGCTGACACCACCTATAGGATTTGGTATTCCTGGTACGGCGTTATTTCAGTAGCCACGTGTGACCAGATAACGAGTATCACCGTGGCAACGTTCCTTAGCAGCACGTGTTATGCAGGGGGTAGTTTCCTTTTAAGTCGACTGATTACTTGTCAATATCACACGATACCCATTGAGCGTGACGGTGTGGTACCCAGAGCAACGGACGTTTGTATGTTGCTATGCAAAAGAATCGTGGCATACACATTGCATGGTTCCAGAAATAAGCTGTCAGACACTCTGGTTATATTATCCGTCCACCAATTTGCAAATTAATTTATAAGTAAATGTCGGTTATTAACCTTGGCCAAAAGTGTTCATTAGGCAATGTAAGGTGCAAGAATATCATCTGCCCTCCATGGATATGTACTATAGCAACGCAGAGAATAAAACGCAATTTTCTCTGCAATTCTAATAGTTTTACTCTGGGAAACTAAAGATTTACTGTACAGTATCTCATGTGCAAATGAACAATGTCATCAGTGTACTTTGACAAATTAAACAATAAGAATGAAATTGGTTTAGCCGTTTTTCAAAGTTAATACTGTAAATGAAAATGGGTCGCTTTGACACATCGAGCATTCGAATTGTTGTCATCTATTACTCACTATTCTGTACATTCACATGCATCTCGACAATGCGAACTTCTCCTTTCACTTCGTATCGCATCAACCCACCGTCAAAAAATCAATAAATAAAAATTATTGCTCATTAGCAATTGTCATGGTGTTACGCGTTTCCCCATCTCACCCAGCGAGTGATTTCGCAAATCTTTAGTTTTATTCTGCTCTATTAATTCCTGAAATTCGGTCTAAAAAGTTGGATGTAATATAAAGGGAGAACATCGCATATCAAATGACATAATATAATGAGTTACTTTCATCAGATCATTACATGCAGTACGAAAACTGGCATTGCAGATCTAAATGGAGCCCTGCAAATTTGAATATATGTAAATCCGACAACTTTTGTTACGTATCAGTGAGTTTCCCCTCTGGTGCAATACGAACACATGACAATCGAACCTTCGACGAAAGCGTGTAGTAGAACAACAGCGATTTGTTTTTGATTTAATACCGTTTTCACGTTGACAGACGCGTAGTTGTGAAATTGCAATCGAGTTTTTGAAGTTCAGTGCATATAATCGAGGTTTACTTCACGCTAATGTCTCGGTTCAGAAAAGCGTGACATCGGAGTTTGTAATTTATGTCGCCAACAATGACACATTGCGAAGAAAACGTCATTGTTGTAGAGATGCAGGCTTTCTTGGTTGTTTAACATTGGTGGAAGTTATCTATAGTCTCTCAGTGGAGGGGTTTGACATTTTACTGATGTCATCGAGGAGATAAAATTCTAGCGTGACTGACGCCAACAATGACATCAGCTGGTAACATAATGACCACAACAATGGTGCCCCACAGAACTTGAAGAAAAAATCGCTTGAATGTTTTGAAAGAGGGAAAAAAACCTCGAATTTGTCAACTCTCCAACAAAACATGACTGATAAAAGCCAAAATTGCGATTTTTGATTGAACTTTGTGGAACAGTCTCTTGCGAGTTTCTTAAGTTAGGCTTTTTTGCGAAAAAAGAAGCTGTTGTTAACATGTACATTTACCAGTACAGGTGTGTATATTTTTACTGTATCTGCAGTGCCTTTAAAGGCTCCACATTATGAATTCCTTAAGCTTGGTTCTCTTTGCTTACAGCATATGAAGGCGCTTAGGCTAAGCTCTGGATTCGCTGTTCGATTTCCTCTTCTTTTGTTCAAATTACTTTTCTAATTTGGTTGTGGCGTCTGCAGCAGGATATTGCATGCAGTCTTAAGCATAAGTGGATGTGGTCGCAGTGGATATTAGGATTGGCCAACTACTGCCTCCAATTTGTTTCACGTTTTCTGATTCCCAAAAGGACTAAAACCTAAATTGCATTACTGGGATGTCTTTTTCTTGCGCCACAAATGCTATTATCTGTACCAAAAGGATTAATGGCTTAAATGGAAACCGTGCACTGTAGACGAAACATGTTTTTCATTTCACCTGTAAACCCACGAAACGCAGTTCATTTTTAAACGCCTTTCCATCCATTAGTGCTGACAATGTTAGAACGTAAAAGTAAGCATCGATGTTCCAAACATTACTGGAAAAGATAAACATTTACGGTCTGTTATGTCAATGATCTGTGAATGAGTTTTCAACCGAGTGCACTGGTGAGATCACATGACAGGTGATGTTAGGCACTTTCACTGTGTGTTTCTTAGATTTGATAATAGATATGTCAGAAATTAACCCTCGAAGGAATTATAACTCGATGTCCAAACTTTTCGACAACATTTAGTGTCATGATAACGATTAAAACAGTAGAAAACCAAGTAATGCTCATTTGCCAATCGAAGTAATTGCATTGTTTCCATATGATTTATTCACTAATGTTTTGGAAACATTTGATGTATTTATTTGCAAATGGACGATGAGTAGTTTTGGTGTTAAAGCTAACTCAGTCCAGAGTGAAAGCAGTTCATGAACTAGCGCTGCATAAGATTAGAAGGGCGTATTTAACGCTGTGCTATTTATTGCAGAGCTGTTTTTGTCGCGTTTACTTTCCTTCAGTGTATATGCAAATTAAGTAGAACAATTTCTGTCGTCTTGACTTTCCTATATGCAAAGTAGGTAAACCGCATTTTGTGTGGAGCTGCTTTGTTATAATAATGGAGCATGAGACCTCAGACAATCTGCTTCCTCGAGCTAATGTTTTTATTAAACCTGCTGGGAGGTCAACAATTTTGATGAAATTGTTTTAGAAAGAAAAACAATATTTCGGGTCTGTAAGGCAGGATGATGGATTTTTATTGAGGGCACACAAAGATGAGCTTCTTAACTTTTCCACGAACGCAGACTTCCTAGAGGAATAAATCTTAAACGCTAATTCCACTTACTATAGACTCGAGGGAGTTGATCAGCAGAATCGCATTTGTACTTGAATCCATCATGTCGGTTGAATCCATAATTGTTGCCCTTGCGCATCAAGTTATCAAATCGATTCTGGAATTTCCAAAGAGGGCGATTTATCAACCTCTTGTAGAAGATATAATGGCCACCATCCATATTAATGCAATATCTAGTAAATTTGAAGAACCATCATTCTTCTACTGTTTATGTGAGCTTGGCTTGAGGTTTAGAATACTGCAGTAAATTTTCCCAACAGAAAAAATGTACAGAAGATTTTGCTGTGATCGAGGGCTGCTACATTTACGAATTGAGTTTTGTCTTATGTCAAGCTGAAGCGGTTTCAGAATATTTATGAAGAAGCGAATGTTGATATATCGTGCCTAGAATGAAATTGATTAGTAATACAGAGACGGGGGTGGGATCGCATTCGTTTGACCTTTTCGTTATCTAAGTTTATAGATGTTATGATAACAATGTCATGGACCTTCCGCTCGAATGAGTCTTGCTGTGACTTCCTTGTGATGGGGCGATAGGACGACACCCGTACAGGAAATGGAAAGCCTTTGAATAAGTAGTCTTTGTTTCCGAGTACATTATGACATATGGCTCTTAAACTGTCGTTTAAATATAAAAAAAATTTACTGTATTTTAATGCCTGCCTATCAAATTAGTTAGAAGATTCGTAAAGGCAGCTACAGTATGTGCATTTGTACTTTAACGTTTCTTTATGCGACGACGGACATAATAAATCTAAAAGATTGAATTCGTTATTTTTTATTACAGTCATCTGACAAAAAGAGGACTGTTTGCGAAGCTTTAATTCTATGATGGATTTGGGGGAATGAATCCATTAATTATACCCATGATTGTACCCTCGTTTCGCATTACACCCACTATTGTGCATATGCGCATAGAAAGAATAATTTATGTTGCCCCGGCAGCGAATTTCTTTTACCCAATTTTAATAAATGACTTTCGTTACACACATATACATATACATGTTATATACATGTACATACGTTTGTAAACTTTAATCGATAACAACATAAGGACTTTCTCAAAACTACAAGTGCTTTGCCTGGGCGCGTGAAAGACATTTAGCAGCCATCGTGCTATCAATCAACAGTTGTGTAACTCAGGGTTTGTGAAGAAGGATTAGAAAGGGGATATATCACATATGCAAACGTTGCAGGGCTTGCAGATCAACTTTGGTTTGACAGCGTTGAATCGTGTAAATTCAAAGCAGCCAATGACCTCTTCACGCTTTCACTGTCAAAATATCAATCAGACAGCTTGTAACAGCCGTTCAACTCTTGTTATTCACGCGAGCCAATTTGTATATGCGACTTGCTCTGAGATACATGTATGTCACATAGTTTGATCAAAGCTGTAATTAAGACCGACTCGATTTATTATTTATCATCCACTGCAAGAGGTCTGCTGAAGATCTCACAGTTGTATTTGGTGTGTATTGTGATGGAGACCGTCACATTTGATTGCATTCGGAGCCCTGGCATTCTTAAAGCTACTGAATGCATTGATGCCGAAGCACCGAGATAACCAGTTAATGGGCACTACAACTGATAACTTCATTGTTTCTTTCTAAAACAATTTGCGATGTTTTTATAGCCATTTATGTTCACGTTTGGTTGGCTGGGCTTAATGGGGCGCAGTGTCTGTGTGACTTCTTATTCAGCTAAATACCACAAACAGACTTTGGCAAGCTGTTCCTACTTTCATGGCGCAAAAATATTAGTTTATAGGCGTGTGCAACTCTTTTCATTTTCAAAATTGAGTCCGAAGGTCTGCTTAATCGCTTCAATCGATTAAAAACCAGTTTTACTAGCTAGTTTTCTCAAGACCGTACCGCACAGTCTTCACTGAACACAATTAATGGTACATGCAGGGATGGGTATGGAATTTGATTTTAAACCCTCTCTGTTTTTATTTTGGCAAAGTTTGGAGATGCTGCAGTGCATAAACGTTATACGCTAATGCGAGGTTTGTCACCATTGGCTGGCCTTCCAACTGTCTATTAGCAAAACAGTCGATGACCTCGTCTTGGACGCTGCATTTTCCCAGTTGTTTAAAGCTGACTTTCATTCTCAATATTCCACCCTTGGCTTTCCCATGAATAGGGTATCAGGCTAAAGGGGAAAGTTTTGTTTATACCTGCTGGCAGTGGTAGTTTGGATTGACTCAAGCTTGTCAGAATTTTGGAAGCGATTAGTATCGCGTCTTGCTGCATCTGAAAATTGCTCCTCCTCCTCTGCATAATTAACTGAATCCTCAAAGCACTTGAACGTACGCATATGGCCATGCTACCTCTGCATGCCAATCACTGCACCTTGTGTTCATAATTTTGCGTGATGGACGTTAAATAAACAAACGAAACATGATGGAATATACTCATCTTGCTTCAGCATTGACAGGCATACTAGTGCCCTAATATCGCTATTATCACTGCGACCCATGTTGCCAGTAATCCTTTGATAAATTCGTTGTATTGACATTTATTCGGCCGAGATAGCGACGACTGTTCGAAATCAATATTTTGCCAGCATCCATTGGCAACAAACTACTGTGTACATGTACTGTATTTGTATGCGTGGTGTGAGATATCAGGCAATCAATATCAGATACAGGGTATGCCAAATTGCTCGCGCTGTTTATTTTTCTCACGTGTGAGCCAGAACATAATGGCCCATATATGCCAAATTGGTTTCATGGTTCTGGCATTTATAGTATATTGCCAATTTTAAGTGAAGATGACGGATTGCATACAGTTTAACCTGCTGTGCGTGCTTATTCATCAAACAACATGGTGCATTACTTCCCTGGATTTTGTGATCTTCCAAGTTTTGTTTGTTGTTGTCACTTGTGAAATTATTGTATATATACCGTCATCGGCATGCTGCATGTTGAGTCAAGTTGTGCTTCATACTGATTACCTTTGTAATTGTTTATACGATAACCAGGCAGCAAAACACATGCAGCTAGTTTTCTTAAATGCCCATCAACTATGGTTTTGTTCTCGTACTTTTACCTGTAATTTAGACAATGAGTTCCCGTTCATGATATAACCTGGTGGGGGAGTTGAGTGGCCAAAATCACGTGAAAATGCATTCATGCTCCGTGATATGTGCGGACCTAATTCTTTACGAATAGCCATGTGTCATCTGGCTCTTCAACGAAAGGGGGAAACCCATGGGCGAAGTGATGTGTAATGCTAGCACCATGTACAGGTACATGTCTCCATCTGAGTTGGATGGAAAGTAGGACTGTTTTTGTTCACTGTTTTGCTTCATGGCAGCTCAACTAGGAAGAGCCCACCTGCTCGTTACTCATTTCACCTGGAAATTCACAAAGCAACACCTATTTTGAGCACGCGTATAACCCACATGAAACCTCAGCATGACTCACAAAGATTTTGCTGTAACCTCGATCACTCATCTCCGGCTTTGGCCCTCTTGGCAATTTACAATTTACTAGGGTGTGATGGCAAGACGCACGTATTGTCTGTTCGATCAGACAGGAGAATTCATCAAATTACTGTGTAACGTTTGGCTTTTTCGCATTGTCGTCAGCTTTTTCGTACATTATTAATGACACTGGTGCATTCTGCATGGTTTCTGACGAACACAACGATGGAAATTGGTTTAGACAAAACCCCGAATTTGCGCAAAAATAAAATTAGCATGTAATGTACTAGTATGGCGAGAGCTGAATCGCACTCGTGGTTTATCAAGGCTAATCCTGAATTTTATGAGTCAGTTAATGTCAGATTGGACTAGGCCTTCCCAGTCGCATTACAATTCAGTCTGGCCTATAAGGATGGCGTCTCCTAGACTTAGTCAACGCCCATAAGTGCGTCACTTTTATGCTCGCAATTTTAATAAAGAAAAACTTGCCAGGGTGGTTATACTTTTTGGTCAATACATACTTGACTTCAGCCCTAATTTCGTTGAATTGATAGCGTATTGCCTCGACGTCCTTCAACACTTTGTTGTCTGTTTTTGAATATGGGTGATTAACGTTAAAGAAAATCATTTGACTTTTCGCCTACGTTTACACAAGAAATTTCTTCCTAAATACCAAGAACTCTACATTGGCACAATTTCATTATTTGTAGCTTTGTTGCTGCGGCTGCGACATTAATTAGTTAATAGCTTTTGCTTACAGCGCCTGTATTTCCAGGGCCCTTAATGCGTCCAATGCATTGTCTCATTTAGTAATCGAGTTAATGCGGAATCTGCAAAGCGTGGCCCTTAGCGACTCGCGTTGAGTTGGAGCTTTAATTTCGACTACTAATGTCACTAACCTTGATGATCAGAATTGATGAAGTTCACAGAAGTGGAACACTGTAAATGAAATCATGATTGCACTTAATTTCGGTGCTCTTTAATTTTCACTTGCCAAGCTGGCTCGGTAATGGCAATGTTCTTTGCACAAATATGATACACGTCTTCACTTTTTTTCGGTACCATCGAACCATGGTGTATAGACTTTCATTGATCTGTAAAGTTGCATGTTCTCTTGTATTTTGACACACGCTACAAGTTCCTTCAGGATCAAATTCGTGATGAATTACATGTAGTTCGAAATTTCTGAACTCTAGCTGCGAATTTTGCATTCCTACAAATATTGCCATTGAAGCTGTATAATTTTTGAGTTTGTCATGATACGATAATTTGCTTTTATCGTCATGGTGATATCGCTGAATTATGTGCGTCGATTTCTTATTATACAGTTTTTATTTAAATCATATTCAGCATTATCCTGGCCGCCCTCGATTAATTACAGAGTTTAATGTTTCACTTGATAAGCTTATTTTCTTGAATTCGATGAATTGGCTAGAAATTTGATCTGTTTACATGTAGGCCTACTTGTAATGGAGATTCAAATAAAAGCTCAAATGTGGTTGTTGAGAAATATTTTTCGGGGATTTGAGTGTTCAGAAGAAAAAAGCATGAATTATCACATAGACTATGCTAGATTACTATGAACAAATTTAATGAGCAGATAATATTTTTCTGGTTATTGTGAGATTTAAATGAATTGTTTACATTCATGTGCAGTATGCCTGTCTTCCTTTTATAATCAACAAAATACTGTATAGGAAATGCACCATTCCCTGATAATAAAAGTAGAATTAAAATATTAATCATTGTGACCCTTTATAAAGTGTATACTTTTGATTACAAACTAAATTGATTTATTTACATTAAACAAACATCAATTGTGACAGGTGTCTACAATAAACGATATTGTTGTAGTACTTCAACTGATGCATTTTTCTCAGTTTACGAATTGTTGAGCTGTTTGGGTTAAGATATCATTTTTGTTGTTACATTATTTTAGAATTCTCCTTCTTTATTTCTACTGGTAGCGCCTACGCTTTACCTGGTTTCTAGATTCACGATGACAGGCATCTGTTTTATTGGCTTATCCCTTTATCTCCCATTATGTAAATAGCACAGCTAGCTAATATTTGCCCAGATGGCCATTTTTATTCATAAAGGCTATGCATATTTGCGGCTTGTAGAATTAAAACCTGGCTATTAACAACTGACTGCAGCTTCAGCCACTGTAATAATTGCAATTACGCAAACTGGTTCCTACCAAAAACACCTAACAAAATTCAAGGCTCTGTCATTTCCACCATTTAATTGCACGTTTTCTAAATGTACCATGACACAACTCGAAATCAGCCTCACTCAATCAGTGTTATAAATTGTGTTTGTTCTGGTACATTGTATCACTTAAAACATATTACTTTTATACTGAATGTTAACAAAATATTCGAATACTGGGTACGGTAAAAACTGACGTTTAGATGCAGTGAATCTCTCTAGTAACCAAAATATTAACCACCTGTTATATACAGCAGGTAACTCGTCATAACGCCAACCGTTATTCGAAACTCGAGATGATGCTAATTTTTGACCCGTGACCTCTGCATGGCACGTAGGAGGTAGTTTGACCCGCAAAATAACACAATTTGTGTCTGATATGAGCATATCCACAAGGTAACCTCGTTGCCCAATTCTTTTGTTTCTCGTAGAATCGCAATAATAGCGTGACAACCGGTTTCTTTATTTACATTCAAGTCTTTAGTTCAAATGTGATCTGCATAGTAATATCTTCCTCTCCTATTCGTAAATACCGTTTACAGCTGAATCATTTTGCTCATAACCATTTGAAAGGCTTGTCTGACTGTAAAACTTATTTAATGCTCGCATGTTTTCCCTGAGTGCAGTCAATTCTCTATACCTATAGTAGGTAATGTATTGACAGTAACCCTTTAATGCGTGCTGAATTATCAATATGAGACAGAGAGATTTTTTATACTTACGATGTTTGCTTCGATCGATTTCTTGGGCTCGTATAGCCAATATCGTTAACCTGAGCAAAATTAGATACCGTGCTCAATCCATTCTACTGGCGTTCTACTTCATTATGTGACTTGTCATATCGATTAACCGATGGTTATTTTATTGCAATAACTTTGATGGAAAGAATAGACAGACCGATTCATGCTTCGCAATTTGATAAACAGCTTGTGTTTTCACGCGGTTCTTACCTTAAAGCCAAATGTTCTTGCGTGACATACAAACCATGGTCCACCTTTCGACGTTATTATAACCTCCTTTGGACATATTCTGAAAGTATAAATAAATTCCGTGGCATTCATTCATAACCCGAGAACTTCTTCGAGGAATATTTAGGTCGTTTGGAGTTTTCATATAATTTTTAACTATTTTCTATATTATAATTCTAATTGCTATTTTCCTGGTACAAATATTGATATGAGGGATATGGATTTGGAATGGCACTCGAAACAAATTCCATGAACGTCAATTTCTTGCATTACATTTGTTCATTTGACATTACTTTTCTTGTTTATACTAGCACTTTTCTAAATTTGTCTAACATGACAGTAAAATAAACTGTATGCCTACTCGTATTGTCATACGCTACATTGATTGGTTTATACCTCTTTGGAACGTTTCTTGGACATACATGTGCTACGGCATGAATCCCGCTCATATTATGTCTATTTCAAACCTACTTCGCTTATCTCAAACAAGAATGGCACCAGTCCTAGCTGTTGGATTTTTTTTTTGCTTTTTGTGTGAATCCTGACCTAAATTAAAGTTTATTTTGCGTGCCCTGACTGCAGACAATCACTGCTAGCGTAGGAGTCGGTAGGAGAAGCCCACTTTCTCATGTCGAGGCAGGAACAGGGCAGCAAACGGGCATATACCGAAGTATAACCCATTACTTAAAGCTGGCGCTATTATTATGTTATCAATACAATTACATGTAGGCCTACTGATAAACGTCCACTTCATGAACTGACATTCTGAGTTTCTTTAAGCAGCGATGGGATAAAAACGGTGAGTCTTTGTAGTTTAATTAACATTTGTGGCCGCAATCTATATGCTAATTGGGCTCATTAGCGCGTACAATATATCCATGGAATCGATAGTTTCAAGTCTACACCGTGATAAGCTGATTTATGGCATCATTCAGAGGTGTTTTTATAATGATGCTTAAAACGCCTCCATGCTTTTGCTAAATTGCCTTCGGGTACATAGATAGTATTTAGCATGTGCACGTATATCAACAAATCCTTATATACATGTACTGTCTTTGGCAGATTTCTTCATAAAGGTCAATAGAATCCCATTATAATCTGAAAAAAACAGTTGCGTCCAGACTGCCATGTTATACGGAGACACACATTTACTAATAGAGGAAAATCGATAGAATTTCGTTCAAGTCACATAAGTTTGTGTCGTCTCTGTAATGTCATTGCTCTTGCGTAGGCCGCCGTCCTTTCTTCGGAGGACTCCTTATGTGCAGTTGCTCTTATTTATTTTAGCACACGGAGCGTAATGATTGCCATATTCAGTATACCATATTGTAGCTTAAATTTCATGCAAGCAGCACGATGAAGATGTGCATCTATTTGTTCGAAACGAAAATCCAGATATCGATCGATAGGTTGCTCTATTCTATATAATTCCCAAAAGAATTTGTTTCCTGTTTTCTTCTGCAGTGTTAACGTAGTATAGGCTATTATAGTTGGAGATGTAGCAGGTGACGTTTCATTTTTCGTAATATACATGTTTATTTTATTTACCGTTTAGCTATAAACGTTTTCCATAGTGTTTGCTTAAACCCACAAAATTGTGGGCCTACTCAGTATACAGTTGGTTGATTTTCATGAAAGACAAAAAAACTCATAAGTTTTGGGGAATTGTCCAGACTGGTGGAGGATAGACATTGTACACTGTATAATGAATCTAATCTTACCACAATAGACATGTAAATGTCAATTGCATTAGCCAAATAATCGACTTTGATAAAATCGACCCCGTTTCATATCGAAGGCTGTACTAATTATATCATTAAAACTTGCATTGCATAATGTCTAATATGGTCGAGGTATTTTATCGCCTTAACTTCAAGCGATTTTTGGCATCTTATGACCATTTTCCTAAACGTTGTTCGTGAAATTCGTGGAAGATTCTGAACTTACAAGATGTTGTTTGGTAAAGATAATACATGTATAAAAGGATCAAGATATAGCTAAAATAGGGGAAGGAGCTCTTGCAGACTTGTTATTTAGAAGTCCTTGGTACACCGAGTTTTCATAGCGATTTTTTTATTTCTTTTATTTTCGTGGAATATTGCCATAAAACTTTTCGCTTCGTTTTACCGATCTTTTTCTCTCCGTGTCGTATTCACTTGCAACGTGGTGAGACTCGTGCTGGAAAAAAAATAATAAAAAATGTGAGAAATCGAGCCACTAAGTTTAGTTTATGATAACACAATACGTTCGTACATCAAATAAAAACATCATAACCTAACTCTCACGATATATAGATCGACTGTTTTATGTTATGGTGTGTGTTTATTCTACAAGATGCTGGTTTACCAATACTGAAAATTGGATAACCTGCGTAGTCTTAATGTTGTTTTATTTGATAATTAGCAAACTGAAGGTTACTGAGCTTGGTTCAGCAATACTTAGCACTCTTGTACATGTAGGTTTTTTAACTCTGGGCCAGCAGTTCTCAAATAGTTGAGACCTTTTAGCATCATATCGATTTCATCACGTTTTTTTTGCAAACAAAAGGAGAGAAATTTACGACTTTTAAGTTTCTCATACATGTATATCATTTGCATTTTACAAGCTTGTCGAATTACCATTTGCATAATAATGCTAGTACATGCACTCCTTAATTTGGTTCTCGTTACATATGAAGTACATGTATACTGCAGTAAAAAGTGGTAAATATTAGTGACAATGCTAATCACAACTTTCAACTTTGTTTGTTTGTTTGGAAATTGGCAGTAGCCGAAAGTGAGATTGATTAATAGACTGTCTTGAATTTCCGAAGCTTGACAGATTTATTCGCCCCGTAATACAAGCAAGTGTCAATTTTTCTGTCGTGAATTGCATGCTGAACACTGCGAGGCTACGAGCACAGGAGTCAACTACTGAATTGCTCAAATAATAGCCTTGTTTGAGCTTTTGGGTGAGCTTGCTCAATTTCAATGATAAACAGAAACCTGGGAGTGAAATACATGTATGCACCAGTTGTACATTATACATGTATATGTGCCAGTTACATATTGTCATTTTCATGTTATCATTTGGGCACCGATTAATCGGATAAAGTTCAATATGGATTCAGAAAGAAATATACTGTATACCGATGTATGCATTTCAGAATTCATACTTCAAATTTATGGAGTAAAACTGCATAAATGCTATTATTAATCACTAATTATTGTTGTCTAACAATGCACCAGAGCTTAGTGTTGTAGGCCTGGCGCACTACTAGCTTCGCTTTTTATTGTTTATTTATTGCATTAATTATAAGCTCTGTAGGCACTTGTAATTTAAAAGATTTGATGGCGCTTTAATTCTGAGTTATGTCCTAATTATTTATGAGATAACTCTGCCTCCTCTTTAACTTTCCACGTGTTATTGAAAACGTTAATTTTCAATGCCGAGGATGGTGAAGGTTGATTACCAAAAGGGTTCTGCGTATTATCAAAGGGCTTTGTTGTGGCAATTCTACGTCCGTAAATCGCTTCTAACAACTTTTATGTTCCAAACATAAAGGCGGGGAAAAAATCCCAAAATTCTCGATTTGTTTTCAACCGCAGCTCCAGAGATATTCCTTGGCCTTATTAAATGGACGCTCCTTAACGTTTTATTGGCACACCCTTCGCGTGATCTGAAATCTGCCTGCGCTTTTTGAGTGATTAGTTTAGCCACCCAAAAATCCATTATTAGTCGGGAATTTCCGAAATATCGATTATTTGGCTCCTTGACTTCCGATCACGCAGTCGACATGACGTCAGGGAAACAGATGCTAGCTCTGACTTTTAATGTATTAGAACTTTATCGCCCACCTATTAAGCGTGTTTGTTTCATGAAGATAAGAACTGCAATCTCTCTGATAGCGCTCGATTTCGGCTCCCTAGAATTTAATTTAATTCGACATTCAGCATTCTGGTTTAATTACTAAGATAGCTCGTTCACGTAGGCAAATATCCTTCGTCTCGATGACATTCTTTCGATTCCTGCATAAACCAATAAGCTTATTGAAAATGCATGTCATGAGCCATAAAAGCAGGGAAACGACCATCCATGATTTGCTTTTTTCTGATTACTCCAAGGCTGAAACTTGGAAAATAAAAGCTTAGATGGAAGTAGTCGTAAAGAGCAGGAGAAGGTCTAATAAATTAGCTTCTATTGCTCATTAATATGTTTGATTGTTCGGTGCCATCTCAAAACTATCATTCTCGATGCCTAATTAACATAGGCTTTACCATTCTCAACTTGACTATTTATCATAACGAATTTATGCGACACTTTCACTCGTACACGACGCTTCCTGACTCGAGCTCGGGCATTGCCTAAGCCCATTCATAACCTCTGAATGGACCCCCTGCGTGGCACATTCAGTCTCTGATGGGATATTCAAATGAGATCCTATAAATCTTGGTAGCTGATTTAATAACCACGGACGCCTTTTCCGCATGCACGTATGGAGACGGATTTAATTAGGCAGTGGCATTCACGAAGAGGCTACTTTCTGACTTTGTGCCATTCATCCGCTGGCAATGAATAGGGAAGCAGATTCAAGATGGAAACCATCATGGCGCCAGAAGTGTTTCCCCCCCAAAACTGTCTGCTGCTATATCTCGCCGAATTATCGCCCGGTTTTTCGTTTTCCAACTTCATGATTTTTCGCCCTATAACGCACGGCGACATTGATTGCCGAGGTGGCTCATCGTGCGGTTGGCTTTTCTATAAAAAGCCGGGGACGAACGTCATCTCCAGTGGGCACCGTGCCCAATGATCCCTCTTGCCAATTTCAGATCGTGGCTCAGGAAGTCCCACACTGCACCGAGCTTCTTTTTTTCCACGTTTCTGAAAACGCAGTCACGAAAATAGTTTTTTGTTTGTCATTCACTTTATGAAATTTTATTCGTGGGCTTGAATTATTAAGGAGAAACTGATGACGTCGTCTCACCAAGTACTTCCCTAATGGCCCCGGCTTGGCTGAAGGATCTTTGCCACTCTCGAACTCTGTGAAAACCCTCGCAAAAGACGAATGTTGTGTCGACGTTACCGCGGCATCGCCAAACGGTTTTCGTCCCCCAATGGTCGTATTCTTGTTGTGACATCATCCGTATTGGATCCTGTCCACTTTCCAGCCAATCAGAGGTTGCCTCGACAACCGCATGGATTGCACAAGACAGTGCCATTGGCGCACCTAATTGAGGAACAGGATGTCTGCGTTGGCTGTACATGGTTTGAAGAGCATGGAGGCGAACTTCAACATTCATGGTGCTCCTTGGTCCGGCACAATCATAAGTTAAGCTTCCTTGACCCATGCACTCTGAGGCGCAGAATCCTGTCTCAAATATATCTAAAACAACTCGATATTGTGCTACTGTCAGCAAGTTATGTCATGTATTTGGGGTGAATCCATGTACCCAATCCATTATTCCCACTTTCTGGAAAGTCATGGAAAATCAAGGAATGTCAGGAAATGACAGGGAATTCATGAAAATCTTAGTGAATGTCAGGGAATTTGAGATAGTATGCAACTTTGCATCAGGAAATTGATTAGTCATCGTCTTTAGTAAACAATTTGGAATAAAATATCATTTTTCTTTTTTTTTTTTTTTTTAAAAAAAAAACATATAAAATGTCGGAGATGATTGAAAAGTTGTCAGGGAATGTCAGAGAATTCAACTGGAGAATTTGGGTGGGAACCCTGCAACCATCTCATTGGTTGGGCACCAACATCCATGCTCAATTCAATTTCTAATAGCTAAAGTTTGTCCTTTGGAAGTGCATTCCAACGTCTAATAGCATGCAAAACTACCGGTATAGGACTACTACTGTAGTATTGATCCAATTGGGCTCGGAGTTTCATCAATGGATTGCACTGAAAAGTTCTACCATTTCTGTGGTTTCGTTTAAAGACCTTGAAGATGTTTGTTCTTCAAGAACTGTGTTAGAAAATTCGACCACACTGTTCGAAATTTACATGAGTACAATCCATGCTGACACTATTTTGTCCATCCTCAGTGGCATGCTGCGAGAATGAACAAAACAGGAAGTGGCTTACAGCAACCCGGTTTAATAGTTGTCATCATAATCTATTAAGCCCTTTGCATTTGTTCGATCTGCCGATGAAACCTCCCACCCCTGCTAAAAACACCCATGTTAAAAAATTGAAAAAATTGTATACATAACATCTCTGCGAATAATGAATAAATCGTCGTGATAACAATTTTG
>JAQGAF010003366.1:0-17951 GCA_034687865.1 Kryphioiulus occultus
AATAATCTTTGGTGTGGAACCGTGTCGAACGCCTTTGCAAAGTCAATGAATACGGCATCAACTTCCCGTCCCAAGTCCCAATTTCTAACGCATTAAAAGCTAGTAAAAATATGGCGTCAATCAATCAGTGTTTGCATAGAAAATAAAACAATGATTAACCTGTGCAATGATATATTTCTAAACGGCATATTTGCAAACACGTTTTTGTTATAACTCTGATTCTATGGAATGGACATTTCCATGAATGAGTCAAGATGAATGCCACCACACGCAAGCCCAGAGAATACAAATACCTCGAAAATCCATTAATTGATTTCCATGTCAAAAACTCTCCACCTTGCACGCACCTAAGCCTTGGCGATTCAAAACATTTCACTCACTGTTTCATTTCAAATTGGAATCAAGCAGCTTGTTATGGTGACCCCATGCAAACAATTTGTTAAGTGCTCAGCACATTGTTCTTCAAAACTCCTACTCGGGTCAACAAGCGTCAATTCAAGCTCGTAAATCTGCCGAAAGGAAACTGGGCAAGAACACGTTTTCCAATTACTCGATCCATTGTGCAATTTAGTCGTGGAGAAAAAGCACCTCCAAAAACTTTTGTTGAAATTAAATTCGACTTCAGGCAGTGGTCGCAAAATCACGCTGCACAAATTGAGACCATACACTAGCCACTGGATATGTATCATGGAGTCTTAATGATTTTAAAGTAAAGAAACAAAATTAGAGTGTAAACCCCACCATTTAGAGCTTTTCCACAAACCGCATTGTAAGCTTACATGAATTTTGTGGGTGGAGCGGCTCTACATGTATTTCTACAATTTGGTGGGGTAGGATGAATTCTGTTTTAGATTATTAATTTGGAATCGCTATCATTGGAGATATTCATAATTAGGTTGGGAAAATATACCTTAAAACGGGTTTCCACAGCTTTAGTAAAATAAAATCCCCTGACTTTCAAAGGTTTCCCATGTTAACTATTTTATTTTCCACCGGCCCTTAAATCTCCCATATAGAACTCAGATGCTCGAAATTTACTTTAATTTGGTAAATTTCGGTGTTCACATAATGAAGCCAAACTGAAGGAACCAATCTGCTGTATTGGGGTTTTCTTTCATCGAGCAAAGAGCAACTTCATCTAAAAATCACACATAATACTTTCTGGATTCAAATCATAACTAAAATTAGGAAATCCCGTGACTTTTGAAAAATTTTCAAAATGCCCTGAAATTCCCGCTCTGCAAATCAGAAATAAAATTTATTTAATATTTCATATACATGTACTGTATATGATAATTTTATACTGCGAGAGTCTAGCATACTGGTATGCACTTTTCATGGAAATTTACATTTCACGAATTTAAATTCAATAAACTTAAGGCACAATAAGCATTATGAACAATCATGAAACGTTTACCAAAGCTAACAAAAATCCTAGTGAGTACAACAAGGAATGTATAGGACCCTCAAACATGTCCCATTCTCTTTAATCTGGCTACGAAACATGTTCATTAACTAGGGAAATCTATGTACATAAACCACGCTGCATTATTAATTGTATTTCAGCTATTTTTGCAACTACTGGTGTGTAATGCTGCATATTAGTCATCCAGTACATCGTCAAAATGCTATCCTTGCAATATATACATGTAAAAATACTATTGGTATACACCAGAGTCATTGCAACGGCAGCCATGATAAATCGATTTACTGCATTACACTGCAAGTTGCTTTATAAACTAAACTCGCTTATTAGCAGCTTAGTAGAAATTTAACGAACATAACAGTATATACATGTAGGTGAATGCCATTGATTTTAAGGAATACTCTGCTGTGATGCTAAGAAGAAGATACAATGTGGCATACGAGAGAAGGTAAAATCCATGCAGACAAAGGTCTGAAGAACCAATAGGCTGCAAGTTTTTCCTACAGTGTATCTCCTGTCTTGCAGCGGTGTTGTACCAAGCAGCTGCACCACCCAGACACATTATTATGTGCAGCAACATCAACGCTTGCATCCTTTGTACGGTATCGAAGTTTTGGTGATAAAATCCTACTCCTGCAGTCTTGAAATTGTGTATTCAAATGGTTGGAGAGGTTTTTGATGGAACAAAATGATGAAGGTCTGCACAGACCTGGCAACCTCAAAATATATTTTCATGATTATTGATCTCAACAACACATGGAAACTTTCAAGAAATCGTCATACCATCTGGCTCCTCAAGCCGGTCGATGACTGCAAGGTCACAAAAAGCGCTTCCAAGAAGTTAATGACAAGATCTGGTCAGCGCAAAAATCGCTGGGCTGACTAATTAGCAATTTAGCAAGCACTGATTCCTTGGAGTCTGAATGAAAATTGCAATCATCCAAGTCCTGATCGATATTTCGTTGCCTTTCGACCCCGTTGTGACCAGCACATGTCACGCATATGTTAAATAAAATGTTTACAGCATGTTATGGTCTGATTCCCCATTTGCACACGCACGATGTCTGATTTTTATAGATATGCCTCTACCAATTAGATAAATAAGGTTCATGGTGCTCTGCATATGATCAAACCCCAAGGAGCAATATAGCAATTTCATGCAAGCTCCACATATTACGGGGCTATAAATGTGTTTATAGTATTAGTATCTAAGTAAATGAGATCGTATTTTAACCTTAATTGCCGCATTTCGATGAAATGATTATAACATCGTCAAATCCAATACCAAAATCAAAGGCGATGATATTGCCATCACAAACCAAAATGCAATGTCAATTGGTACTGTTGCCCTTTGGCGTTAGTGTTGGTTAGGGAGAAAATCAGCGAATAATAAAAGTTAAAATTAGCGTTAATAAGGGCATTAATATTTTTATCAAACATAACAGTTGGAGATATGGGAAACACTTCCGACTATTTCAGCCATCCTTGATCCCAATTAGGCATTCTGCAGAGTACATGTATATGTAACGCCATTTACTGGAACTCATTCCATAAGTGGTGACAGGGTGATAGAAATGAGCGAAATGTTTACAGTTAATTGGCTTTCAACCTAAGACAGATTTTATTTATGATTAAATAAGGTAATATTATCACCACATAATTTCAACAATTTCATTGCTCATTCTGTCTTCAAGCATAACGCAATATTAAACTGTCATTAATTGCCACGTACCAAGTAATACAGCCGAAAAAAAATTTGAAATCAGTTTCATCATTTGTGACCCAATCGATGGTTTCCTAAAGTGATGCCCTATTTTATTTGTTAAGCTCTAGAAGAGCTCATTGACTTAAAATGACTTATAGGAATCTAAGCTACATTTCCAGAGTGGATAACAGGGACCCTGTAACATCTCCATTCCATGCTTGAGAAGTATATATGAAACATGTCAAGAACTGGGGAAAACGTCCAAAAAGTATCGATTTTTTGTTTTCTTATATTTTCTTTTGCGTAAAACCATTTCTTGTCAGGCATTTTGCTTTCACTTCCATAGATTGTCCAGTTGGAGAGCTCTACGGTCATATTTCATTACATTACGCTTTACTGTTCACAGAAATCGCATGTCTAGTCCGGCCTAGAGTGAAAATGAAAAAAAAAACCTTAAATTGCCTCACCGTTTTCAAGTTCCATTATGACGCCACTGAAAATGAATCTGAAAAGCCATTCAAGTAGCTGAGATATTCCGTACTTGGCAACTTGGTGGTATGGAACACACAAAAATTATTATTAGCAATTTTTTTAATTACTCATTTAAAAAGTAGCAATATCACTATATATTCAATGTCTATGATAACTGCTACAAGTAATCATTGCCTCAGCATAACAGAAACAAGCAGATTTTGGTGAAAAGCATGTTGTGTCCAAATCCAATATGGCGGCACTGCCAATGGCAATGGTCAACTTTGCAGAAGGATAAGCCAAGAGCTACAATTATTGATGCGTGCGGAAACTATACAGGAAAGAACATAAGGGCATTCGATGACAGCTAGAAGGAAGAAGTCACGGTACAATGGCCACACTATCTTTTCTACTTAAATCTACATGAATGTCGGCAAAAATCCGCAAAGGCATTGCACCGGAAAACGACCAAATTGTCCAAGCTCGAGTGAATGATGTCGACCAGGTCAACCATACACATTTTGTGGTGGGAACGCCAAGAAGGAAAGCTGTGCCTATGAAATTTACATAACGTATACTAATCCGCCCTCAATTTGATTTTCTTCTGCATTAACATTCAAAGGAATTGCCGAAATGCAAACATAGGACAGAATTTCAATTTCAACATGTTCTTAAATTTACATGAAATTCCTATGAACATCGTAAATAATGCACTATGTTTTTCAATATTTCCAATATTTCAAATTTACTTGTACAGTAAACAAGAATGGCACCTGTCCACGCTGTAGAAATTTATTCTTTTTATTTATTTGTTTGTGTTTTCTGTTGTATTTGTGTTTAACCTAAACTGTACCTAATTTCTGAATTCAATATGTACTTCATTCTTAGACAACGTAAATAATGCAGTATGTTTTACAATATTTCCAATTAAATGTATTTCAAATCTGCTTGCATAATAAACAAAACCGACACCTGTTCTAGTTGTGGGATTTTTTGTGTTTTTTGCTTGTTTTTGTGCAAAATTAACCTAAACTAAGATAATGTAATTTTTGATATAGCTGCCCCAAACTATCAGGCAATCACTGCCAGTCTACGAGCCATTAGGAAAAGCCCTAATGGTGTCCACCCCAATGCATAAATCTCCAATGCATAATATCTTTACAATCAAAATGAGAAAGAAAGACTGGGAATCCTTTTAAAATAGAATGGATGAAATTTGGAATATAAACGATGGGAGACTGCCAAATGTACAAAATAAGAAAAATAAACGCATACTTTCAAGCATAAGTATCGTCTGTCTTTCATATTTTTATCAACCAGAAGTAAACTTTATTAGACTTAGCTGACATACAAGAACGGGGTCGTTAGTCTTCTGCTTTGTAATATCTTACATTACCACTCGAAAACGTGCATCCAATTCTAATGACGCATTTCTACAAACATGTATCCTCTGATACGCTGTACAGTATTCGCACAAAATAAACTCATAAGAATTTGATGTGAATTATTTGATCGTCATAAGATTTAATGAAATCTCGTACGAGAGCCATTCCCCGCTTAGCAAATGCTGACGGTGGCAGCTTTGCGTAAATGCCTCTGCAACTTCATGTATAAAACATCAGCTGGGAAAAGTATAAAAGATCATTTCTAGCTGACAAAGCCTGAACCTTTGTTTTGTCCATGGGGGATAAATCATATAAAAATCTTTATATGTGCATGAACTAGCCAGGATCTGCTCCACATATTTGGTAAGAGAAGATAATCTTTCAGGGCAAGTTTGGTAAACCCATAAATAAATACAGCGCGACTGGGTTAACAAACTTAAACTCGTAATGAATCCATACATGTACATCAGCTTGATCATCAAGGCCAATTTAAATATGGGACTTAAATAATGCATGCAGTAAACGTTTTAGCAGGTAGCTACATGGCCTCTGAGGATTGCAATAAATTGAAAAGTGATGCTAATGCATGTGCATTCACTGCTAAATTCTCAGAAATTAGTCCAATATGATTAATTGGGGGCACTAGTTATTGGAAGGCGAGGGGTTAATAGGTTCCTGGAAGACGCTTATTTATTGTGATGACAGAACATAAAATAAACATTGAAGGAGCATTAAGCACATTAAGTAATTTAATTATCGTTTTTTTGTAAATAGCGTTGAGCGGTACTGCATTCTTTAGCAGAAAACCAGACGATAGCGTGATAGTGCATGGAATTTCGGCATCCAATGTACACTATAATACCAGTACATTGCAATTTTGAGACACCTGGCAAGACATATCACTGATTTTAGTAAAAGTGTGTTTACATTTAAGCATGGTTGAGTAAAATCGCTGCGTAGTTTATCTTCAAAATAAAGTATTCTAAAACAGACATCCTTATCAAATTTATAGTAAATTTGGAAGTAACAACTATCAAATATTTATGACAAATTTGTAGTGTTTGTTCTGCTAAAGTTGTACAAAAGACACGTTATTTGCATAGAAGGCCTATTCGACTAAGCTTGAACTATTAATAAGTGTTCCATGACAAAAACCTGATTTTCATTGACGTCACAGAAGACGTCATCTAAAATCAATGAAGAGCTTGGCGAGAAAGTTAGGAAAAGGGGACTACTTTAATGCACTCCTGGCAGCCAGTTTTTAGAGTCATTCGAGAAGCTTTTCTCTACATCGAAGATGCATTTTTTTACTCTATGCAGAGCAGCAGCACGTGTAATTTAACATCTTCAGGAATGTCCTTCTTTGGCATGGGATTGTGAGTACAAATCTAACAATGTACAATGAGTAGTCGCATGGTAGCCTAGCAACACCACTAATGGATTTGCCTCATGCATGTAATATGCACAGAGCTAACAGTTTCACATTTAAAGCCTCGAAAGAAAAAGTGCAAATCTTCTCTGGCTTTCATTCGTGATTTCTTCAACTAGAAAATGCATGTAAACTGGTTTAATTACCATCCCTGGAATATTTGGTTAAAATGAGTTCACATTTCCTCAGCATTACTTATTGCTGGCCATACCAGGTGAAATTTCCATTTATGAGAAGCAACTCAAATGAGATTACGAACTGTCCGTGGCATGGATGAGAATATTCAGATGGAAGTAAAGCCGTATCTTGTGACAACAGTTAGGTCCAAGGCAGCAATTCACTTATGAATTGCCAATGTAAATATCAAAGGTTGGGAATCCCTTAATGCTTTCCTAACTCAAAACGAGATGATTTGCTTCTGCATTTTTGTGTAATTTGCATACTTATTCCTTGGCAAGTACTTGCACGTTCTAACCCGTGTGTACAGTAATGGCACATTAATATTCTATATTAGGCAAATTTAAAATTATTATAAATTACTCTTTCAGATCTCCTAAATGCCGAATAAAGCCAGATGCCTAACGGCTTCCAGTTTCAATGAATAATTCCATGACTTTGTCAGATGCTTTTGCGCTTCCAGTGTAAATAATTTTCATGTCGTTAAAACTTAATGGAAGCTGTATACAGTGCATGTACTTTAAATCGTAATTACACTTTAGGAGGCAATTCTAAATGGTATTTGTTTATTGCCTATCTATTTTTTTAATCTTTCATAAGAGATCATGGCATCATTCTAAAGGGACTAAAGTCACCATTAATTTCATCACAATACACATTCTAATTTGAAGTAAAATATATTTCAGCATTGGAAGTAGCTTCATTTGGCATAAGGTAATTACAATTAACATTAACAACATTATGTTTTTCAAAACATGACGACAATTCCAGTGGAAAAATTCTGATATTTTGATCGACCAACAGCAGCATATGACAGGTCGTGCCAGAGGTCAAGCTGTCCATTTGGAAGAACTAGGTTTATTGCGACATAAACCCTTCAGCATGAAGCGCATGATGTGGCATTTTTTCCAAGTTACTGAAACTGGCTGAACTGCTGTCGATGTAGACAAATGATAAACCTACATCTAAGTCCCGTGGATAAGATTGCTTTAATCACACTTAGGAACAATCTAATTAATAATGCAACCGTGCAAACCTCCTTTAAGTCAGTGTCACCTGAAGATCAACAATGTCGCGTGATAGTGTGGTGGACATTTAATTTACATTTGTGGACGGCTTAAAGGATTGCTTAAACTTACTTGTGATTACTAATTCATTAACATGGAAAACTTTTAGGAGATTACCCAAAGCACAATTAGTATCTATTTCGCACAGGAAGCTGGCTTTAATTGACACTGACTGGCAGCACCAGCCAACATTTCGAAACAGTGCACTTGACAAGCTTAAAAACCACGAAGTAAATGTATAATCCCCGAATAGACGGATTGAAATTAACCAAATTGCGCTTTTTCCAGCATGTCTACACGTCATCCAAGATGATAACGAACCCATCCGGTTTTTTTGAACGGATCAAGTAAGGCACAGTATCTTAGACCCTAGTTGGAACGCCCTCATTTCAAGACGTTTTCATTTAAGAGTGTAAGAGCAGTAATAAGCACCCATGATGATGAATTAAGGCACTTATAAGCACCTTTTATCAAAACACCAAATAAGGTGCTACCTGGCACCTTCAGAATAAGCTTGAATAACTTTCGATCATTAGTTCCGTCATCGTTTCCCTACACTCTAAAGAAAAACGGTGCTATTTTGGTTTTTATAAGTACCTTATGTCAAAAAACCAAATAAGGTGCTAACTGGCACCAAATTTCTATTATGGCACTTGGACCAAAATTAATAAATAATTAGCAATGTATGTGTGTAACACATGTTATTAATGAGAACCCTAACCAAAGGTCATTAGGTCCTAGAATTCAAAGGACGCCCACATGATGTTGGGATATGTTTCAAAATGTAAAAAAATGTGTGACAAAGTATTCTGAAAATATACCAATTTATGTACCAGAAAATATGTTGCATGATATACCAAAATTCCCAATTTTCATATATAAAAAATTATATTACTGTATATATCTCAGAATATGTTTAAATATATGTGCTAACATATCTCAGAATATATTTGAAATATATACAATAATATAATTTTTTATATATGAAAATTGGGAATTTTGATATATCATGCAACATATTTTCTGGTACATAAATTGGTATATTTTCAGAATACTTTGTTACATATTTCTTTATATTTTGAAATATATCCCAGCATCATGTGGGTTTGGTAAGGCAATAACACGCCTGCAGTGTTTATTGCCATATTTTTTAATTATCTCGATTACAGCATCTTCGAAAATTATAATACCCGTGCTGCAATTTAGTAAATACGTACAGGGTTTATACCGTCAGGGTAAAGTCAGGGAAATGTTGACATTTTGACCAAGTACATCAATCGGTAAATTTTTAGAATACTTTGCCACACGTTTCGTTATATTTTGAAGAATATCACAATATTAAAACAAGTACATCACGTCACGATTTGTGGCCATTACCCAACGCATGTATAAAAAAAACGGGTCACACACATGTACAGTATATTACTTACGATTTTTGAACAGATTTTAAGTGGATTTTCTTCATAATTCACACACGCATCTCATACTTGTTATGCACACGCGTTTCACCTGCATTACATACTGAACTTCGCACGAGTTACCGACATTCCGCACACGTTAAATATCGTAACCAAGAAATAACGCAATAATTCAAAAACCTGGTTGATTAACTTGGTGACTTAACCACGTTGGTAAGCCCTTGAAGTCCCACGGAAGCCTTTGAAATCCCACAGAAGTCATTAAGTAACCGTGTTGCCACACACTGCTCATTAATTGTTTCTTTGGGTCCAGTGCCATAATAGAAAATGTATGTATGGCCTCTATATGGAGATTTTATCCACCCAGAATCTACCAGCTTGCAATGCAATAACTTGACTGCAAATGTTTACGACCTTCTAAATGGCAGCACAAGCGTTACTTTTTATGTTCTTAGGACCTTATCAAATTAGTTATGATTATTCTTTTGATAACCAAATGAACATTAAGTACAGCGTGGGGTGCGTACGCAGTGAGCTGCGAAAGGAGATAGTAATTTGTTTTTCGAGTAATTTCCCAAGTTGAGTATTCCACGGTTTGCCTTAAATTAAGTGATCAGCCGAGCATTATTGATGGTGTTTTTCACGTTGACGTGTTTACGGGTTTCCACTCGGAAGTGAATGCATCATCCACTCTAGCTTTCCGTGTTGTAATTGCTTTTTTCATTTGCCTTTCCCGACACATTCTTCATTCTGGGCTACCAGTGAACTTGAATTCTTCTAGCACTCGTCCTATGCACACAGACTATGTTTCCCAACTTTATGCAAAGCCAGATACAGCAGGAACGATGCTGGCAAACGAGCCAAATCATTTATCTGCCTTGTCAGTTGCAACTCCACGTGCCAACAATGCCCAGGGCCCATCGAGTCGATCATTAGAGTGAATCCCGAAGTAATTAAACCTTGCCAGTTTTCGAAGAGATTTTTTCTTTGCAAAAAGAGACATGATACTGCTGGGCATTAAATTAGCTAAGACGTTAATGCATGTCTCCATAAAAAAGATTCTCTGGAAACCGTGCAACAAATTAAAAGAGCTTTACGCCTGGGGCTTGCTCTGCCTAATGACTAAACGTATTTTCCAAAACTGCCAGCAAGTGAGCAAGCCTAATTGAGAATGGGCATGATAAACAGAAATGCGAATTTATCTGGATTAAATTGTTAACTAGGTAACCGCTTCCAAATAACCTGCATGAATGAGGAGGAAAATTAAGCCACGTTACAGCCGTTAAAACACAAGTTGTAGTTAGAAATAGAGTACGTTAATGTTGCCCTGTGAGTCAAAACATCTGAGGCTACAGTTTTAGTTTACTTAAAATATGTTCTGAATAGTGATATCGTTGTAGAGTTATCTTAATTAAATACTTACACCTGTTCTTTCTGCTACAG
Organism: Kryphioiulus occultus; assembly: GCA_034687865.1. NCBI lineage: Eukaryota > Metazoa > Arthropoda > Diplopoda > Julida > Julidae > Kryphioiulus > Kryphioiulus occultus. The sequence goes on from JAQGAF010003366.1 coordinate 10,522, forward strand.
TCAAGTTCAGAATTAGATTCGTTTGTTTGCATTTTATTAACTAATTTTGGATAAAATTCGGTACAGTTCCCACGAATGTGCACATATTTATATTTCAACTGCACTTGTCTAGAAAAAGAATGACACCTGACTAATTATCGTATTTTTTTCTTTTAATTATTTTTATGTTTAACCAAACCTAACGTAAATCTAACCTAACAATGTAATGCCTGATTAAGCTGCCCCTAATTGTCAGGCAATCACTGCCAACCTACGAGCCGTTAGGAGAAGCCCACCCTCATAGTGGAATCCAGGAGTAGAGACTAAACCAAAGTACTCCACAAAATAGTCTTACAATTCCAACTGAATATCAGAAAACGTAGTTGCCTTACATATATTTTAGAACTTTCTTGTGAGACAAGAACTGTTTAAACGTTAGGAGAAGCATATTTTTCTCACAGACAATCACTAGCAGGCACTATACCGAAGTATACGACAAAGTTTTTCGTGTATAAAATATTTTGAAACACACTAATTCCTACGTACAGCACATTTAAATTATTTTCAGGTATATTAAGACTGCATTCAGACAACAAGTAAGTTGTTTTATGATTGTAAAGTTTTTCGAGTTAATAAAGATTAATTTCCTTCCTCAAAACGAGTTTATTTTTTCTTTTTTCATCATACTCAAGCTGGATTCCTCGCCCAGCATTGACACTTGAAAACCTCTGCATTATCGCTAGGGACGGTTTGCAACACATAATCAGCAATAATATCATGGGTTCTGTGCCATCATTACACGCATAATTCCCAGACCTATACACACATATAAGGACATTTCGGTAATGGCCCGTCAAATTCTCTGATTTCCATTAATCATCTCCAACATATTTAATCGCACGTCTTATATCACATGGGTCCCATTAAACGGCATACAGCCTCCAAGTGTTTGAAGAACGAGCATTCAAAAAGGAAAAAACAGCTGCATTCGCTCTTTTAGAAATCTGCGAGCAGATATGGGCGTTGACCTGTTCTGCCTCCTTCATGTCGACAAACTGTACTTAATATCATACTTCCATCTTTGAGCATATACAGTATGTCAACACCTGCACCCACGCCATACATGTGAAATATAAACTGATTTGATCGACCATTGTCCTCCATAAATTAAATTTTCAACTTGCCTGGCATAAAAATAAATTTCCCTGACCAATGAAGATGTTAAACTATCACATATGTCAATATAAGGAATGCTACATTTATTGCTTGAAGAACGAAATTTTCATGAAGCCCACAGCAACAGAACACATTTTCAAAAGGAAAAACAGGGATAGAATACAAATTTTCGCAAAGGACATTAAAGTTAGATTAGTTTTTATTTTAATTTGCAATTTTATAATTACCATCTTTCACAGTGTGCCATTCTTGACTTCCGTGTCCAAAAATTTGTTAAATCACCCTGACTATTTTAAAGTAAATTCATGTTCCCTGACTTTTTCAAAGCAAATGCAAATTCATAGTAAATCCATGTTCACTGACATTTTCCTGACTTTTCCAGTCCATTACAATTATCCAGAGTTTTCCAGGTTTTCGAGATCTGTGGGTAGATGGGAGATCTATGGTAAAGTTGAAATTTTTTCATAACGTCAAATTCATAATCTTTTTTGCAAGGAATTTCCTGATAATTAAGAAATCTTAGTCAGGAAGTTTTAATTGGAATCAAGCATCAAGCACGACAAATGTATCCTCCAGATACAGAGCGTGAGATATTGGATAACGAGAAATAGTGCAGTAAGCACGTGTCACGACTTCTATATTTCTCATTTCAAATTAGTTTTTGAGTAAACAACTGTAGTCATTTGCACAGACGACATAAAACGAAAGCTGGCGCAGAAGCCCAAGACGCTAGACCATTCGGAGAATTCCATGAGCGTATTTCCCCATAGCTATTAAAGTAAATGACAAGACTTCACTGAAGGAAATTTAGATTGTTGATACTTTTCTCCTAAAGTCCTTTTCATGCATTACTATTTCATTTAGAAGTCATTCCCAGGGGCCTGCACTATCTAATGCAATTTAACAAGGTTTTAAGAGGTTAATTAGGTTGGAGAGAGTGACGATTTCAAATATCTACTTTGGGATAAACTTACTTCCCTATTCGTTCCACGGTAGATTAATGGCGATGGCTCCAACTGTGAACACATGCTGGCAGCATATTTTCTAATTAGTTTCGTATCGATTAAACCTACCAATTGACTTATAAAATCCAGATTTCTTTGGCGTACAACCTTGACCTGTCACATACTGTATGCATGTTGATTATAATTATCAATGATAAGTTACTTTAAAGGATGAGATAACGCAATTAAGCTTAGATTTAACTATCCAATATTTGTAATTTAAACAACATCTTACCTGCAATCGAAAAGATAATCAAAATATTTAAAAAAGTAATTTAAAAAATAAAATTTGAAAATGATGTTAAAAATACGTGAAAATTATTACCACTGTAGCTAGTTCACGCTACGGATATTTGTCACATTAATATTGCATATTCTATCCTCGTTTTTGTGGTAATAAATTCAATTTAAGTCTCTTATAGTCTCTCAATGGTTCGCTCTTAAGAACGAGAATGTCATCGTGTCTGTGATTTATTCGTTTATCTTCGAATATAATTTAGAATTAAATACGTTATGGCAAGTGGTATAGTCGCTGCAAAATCCTGATGATCCTATATTGCTTGACAGTAAATTACATTGAGCAGTCTACCACGGGAAATCTTGTTTCACGAAACATTCGCAACACTTTCTCTATGGCACAAATTAATCAAATGTAATGAAACGTGATCCTGCGATCGATTTTCCTTAAAATATCACAATGATTTTTTTCAGAAGCATTTCATGCATAACAAAATGGCATGTCAAACCCTCAAATTCCTATGAGAATCTACATTGATGATATTCATGGTAGTTACATGTATATAAATACATATTTAGGTATTTAACAAACCTGGTGCTTTTCCAAAAATAAACCTTAAGTTATTTTCTAATGTACATCCTTTAAATCTCAAAGCATATTCCAAATTAAAAAAAAGATGAATACAACCTAAAAACCTTCACTGCATAGCTTCAATGTAAGCAGTGTTTGCCAACATTACTCACAATGAACATTGAAAGGAGTCTTATAACCTCAAAATATGAACTAGTCCATATTTTCATAATATTTAGATGAGTTGTGCAATACAATATACGCACGTGTCAAGGCACACACGCCCCAGTTGCATTGAATAACTCTGTGGAATATTTTATGAAGCAGTTATACTGCATTTGCATGATAATAGTTCGCCTTCTTTATACCCATAATGGATTAACCATAAGTTTTATAAATACAGGTCAACAGCTCAAGCTCTTTCGAACCTAGTTAAAATCGTTATTTAACAGCATTAGAAATTCCATTAAAGAAAGAAAATGTGCTATTAGGGAGGGTTATTTTAAGATTTAGTATAAAAATGCTTTTGTGAACTATAAAACGTAATTGATCTTTTTTAAAGGATTTTTTATCTACAAATTCAACATCAGCACAACTGATGGTTGACATAGCGCATAAAAACGAGCATTATCTCTTGGGACATCAATGAGAATACGTGCTCTAAGTATGAGTAGAGATTGAATTACGAATAACTAGAACCAAGCTTAAAACATCACATGCAGCAATATGAAATCGAATCAGAAGGCCAAAAGCCAACAATGCACTCTTATATAAATATCACGAACTATGCCTATTCAGTGGGTCAATAAAAATATTGGACTTCAATGAGAAGCTATATCATACGTTTGACCAATCCAAGTTTGAGTTCAACAAACAGAGGATGTAAACGTGCTGAAGAGGTTTTTTTGAAGAAAATTTACATGTTCAGTATGTCATTGCGAATAATAAACTTAAACACAGAAAATAGTTGCTATCAAATCCATGCATGCATTTTGAAATATCTTTTAAATTTGAAGACAATTACGTCAGAGCAGTCGTAGAACCACGGTAGAGTCAGTGACAAAGGAAGCATACATAGCAATTGTTAGAGGGTATGCTGCCCAATACCTACTTTGAAAATTGTGCAATTAATATCATATAAATTAATGCCATTTACCTTATTAAAATCATATGAAATTTGATCGTGAAGAAGTATCGATTAATGCCGTTCAACCACCATTATCGCAATGATAATTGAACTGAAATTCAACGAACCTTATATAGAAGTCTATTTAACCATTTATAGCATGCAGGTTAGTGTTGGGTAAGCCCTTGCGATTTCAATCACGTTCACCAAAAAATACTAAAAGCCAACGTTGCAAAAAGTTCGTTTGCAAAGCATTGTCCCACAAAGATGTAGGGCAAATCGATAATTTATTATTGCACAGTATACATGTAGCTTAACTCGTGTCGACAGAATCGGCCATCATATGAAGGGATAACTACAATTCAGGATCAGTTTCCTCACAGCAGAAAAATGCCATTACTGAACATTTTTTCGCAGCTAAAGAAACAAATGAACGAAAAAAGTTCGATTGAAATGTGCGGTTGGAGATAATGTCAAAACGTACAGGTTGGATCACGGAAGAAAACGGTGGAATCCAGATCGATAAGATGTCGCAGACAAAAATAACCAAAACTTTAAAAAAGGACAGAGTACCCTCAGATATAAAATTGTCACCTTCCCTAACTTTTACAGACATAAATTCGTATATGCATGGAATACATGAATATACCATGAATATAGCATTAATATACGAAATTATATCACATGCCAATGCATAGAATGCAATATTTATTGCTGTGTTCAGTATGCTATTGAACTATAAATTTTCTTAAGAAAACAAAATAATTTCATGAAATATTTTAACTTCTTGCACTTAATTGGTTTTCTCTTAATTGTTGTTGATGTGGTAACCAAGTATTGAATTGCTCTGACTTTTCAAAGTAAATCCATTTTCCCTGACTTTTGCATGCCTTTCCAATTTCCCTGACAATTTCAGGTTTTCCAGATCTGGGGGAACCCCAAATAAAGGCATATCATATCTTGATTTTAGTATAGTGTATGCAGATGCGCTGCAATGGGCAATGCAAAACGTGAATTTGCGCTGTAATTGTTACAGTTTCAACCAAAAATACATGTATTTGCCTGTTCTACATAATGCTCTGCTCTGCCTTAGACACAATGAGAAAGTAGGTTTCTCCTAACGGTCAGTAGGTTGACAGGGATCGCCTGGCGGATGGCAGATAAATAACTAAATAGATTTTAGGATAGTTTAACTAAGGTTAGAAGCAAAAAAAAGGATAAAGTGCGAAGCTAGGGAAAGTGTCGTTCTTGTATACTAGACAATTAATAGTATTTAAATATAAATATATCTAGCTAATTTGGAGCAACATATAAACTACAAACAGCCAAAATAAATGTCATTCCTCGACTAGAGGAAAGGTTCAAGATTCCTGCCACAGTGATTTTACAGATTCTTCATTTTCTTCGAATTTTCTCAAGGGGATAGATGTCAGTTTGATCCCATGACGTCCCCATAGTTTTGTGTTCTCCCCATCCGTAATGTTTGGTCTCTTCATTTTAAAGAATTCAGTTAGGGTCCTTGCATGGCTGGCTTCGCCACAAACCAATTTTCCCTTCAGTGCGTGTACAGCTTGAAGGTTCACTGACATAGACAATAACAATATTATTTGAAGGCAGCTTTCCCTTTAACAACGGCTATCATCATCCGTAACTGCGTGCATCACATCCCAGCGGAGTATGTTGCACATGAGATGAAAAATAGGCACGCTTGTTTCCTACAGGGCTTCAGCAGTCGTCATTTCACTCTAGTGAAATCACACTACGCAGGCACAAATGGTTGAATGGGTTACAAAAATGTCTAGCCCTTATCAACTGTACGCAGGTCTAGGAGATTTTGGAATATTGTTGAATCTCATGAGGAAAATCGAGTTATCGACCTATTAACAAGAAAAATAAAAATGAGAATTGACCAAGTGGAACACTGCGCCTAAATTACCTTCAGCTTCCGAAAATGAAGAATCATAGCTTCTGGTGAAGATCGTATGGAGTAAATGTCAAGAACAATAAAATGCCTTGGGGACCTCAAGATGCTGTCGCGGCATATGGCCAGGACAAAGCTGCAAGCAATGTTGATACGATTTTCTTAAAGCCAAATTTATGACAAAGTCACGACAGTCAGGATCCTTCCCTTCAAGAACCCATTTTAAACTGCACAAGTCAGTAAATGCAATGCAATTTGCTATAGACATCACACTGGTATGCATGATAAGCAGTTGTGATATGTAATTTGAATAACACCTACCATTTTTAACATTTGACAATATTTTGGAAAATCCAATGTTAATTTCTTCATCGCTTGCACATGGATAACCTGCAAATTGTTGCCAAGTTCTGAAACGTATCATATGGCCATGACAAAGCTGCAGGGAATATTAATACGATTTTTTTAAAGCCAAATTTATGGCAAAGTCATAACAGTCAGGTTCCTTCCCTTCAAAAAACCATTTTACACTGCATAATTCGGTATACCAGTAACTGCAGTGAAATTTGTTATAGCCATCGAAACTGGCGATATTGTGATAGCCATTCTGAATTACATTTTTAACAACTGACAATATTTTGGAAAATTAACTATCTATTTCCTCATCGCTTGAACATGGATTACATGCGCATAATACAAATACAGTACCTTCCTTTGCCATTAAACATGGTGGCCGATTAATCGATTAACCAATCTCAGAAAATACCATATAACAAAGCGTGTGGCAAAGAACGCGTTCAATTCTTGTGCAGAAACAAACTAGGGTGCAATTTATCAAAATTAATCGTTGGCACATGTCTCGTATTAAGGAATAAATGTGCTGGTTAGACAACGTGATATAAATGGAAGTTTGCAGGTTAACAGCATGTTGAGCTTTACCGCTGATTGCTTTTGTAAACGATGTAAACAGGTAAATTGATGTTGGTACTGCAAAGTACTGACATTGACAGTACTAAATCATAGTCGACTAATACGACTTAAACCTATTAGCGTAAAAATGGAGATGAAAAATGTTCCAATTTAACAGGAAAAATAAAGCTATACATAACGAGTCTCACAGAATAGTGTCGATCTGCGCATGACATTTCAGCTCCACGTTAAACGTGAACGTGACGCCAATCTATTTTAGCATTGCTGATGAATGGGAGCAAATCATGTGACATTATCCACGTGCACGTTCACGGTCAAAATTTCTGTTTTCAACGTGAAAATGAGCAAACTCACGTTCATGCATTTTACCAGCAATATTGAATTACTGAATAATTCGGGTAACAGGGTGCCCCCAAATGTTGGGTACATGTATAGCTTCAAATAAATGATACAGAAATCTCTTTTAAAGGTAAATTCTCGATAAAA
>JAQGAF010003367.1:0-17939 GCA_034687865.1 Kryphioiulus occultus
AGTAATAGCATAGTGATATCAGCTGTTGCAACTAAAAAGGCGGATAGTGATTTTAAATGTTTGAAGTCAAATTTAATGGCATTTTTTATGAGTTATAAATCTCACTATAGAGAGTTGCAATCTAACTATACATGTGCAATAATTTCACGAACTTTGTGCAAATGTACTGGTCACACTAATTCCCGCTAGTATAACTCGTACTGATATCAGTAAGATTTATACTAATATCACCAAATCTCAGTAAATATGAACTGATATCACTATGAATTTTATACTGATCCCTACTAATCTTTCCACTATGGATCATGGACTAGAGGGGGTACTGAGTTAACAAATTAAGAACATCACGGACTAAAGTGGGTAGGGGTCAGAAATGTTAGGTTTTCAAGAATGTTGTCGCATATTTTGCATATTTGTGTAACATGCCCCTATATCAGGGTTCCCACAGATATAGAAATATAAAATCCCCTGACTTTCCCAGATTTGCCCTGACCCAGTTATCCCATCAACCACACTGGGTTCACAAATCCAGACCATCATGGAGTAAAGGGGGTAGGGGCCAGAAGTGTTGTTTTCAAGAATGACATTTTGCAGAGCTGTGTAACATGCCCATACATGTGTATCAGGGTTTCCCGGATTTCCATTGACCCATAGAGTTTTCCCATCAACCACACTGGGTTTACAAATTCGGACCATCATGGACTAGAAGGGGTCAGAAATGCTGTTTTCATGAAACCTGACATTTAGCAGATTTGTGTAACATGCCCATATACACAGTTTCCACATAAACACGAATATAAAATCCCCTGACTTTCACAGGTTTCCCAGGATTCACAGGATCGGTGGGAACCCTGATATGGATAGAAATAATTAAATCAATAGGAATTCGAGGTGTCACATTTGCTGATGTTGACTACAGTCAGCACAATCAATCTTGAACAGTTTATAAGACTTGAGTAAAGTGAAGATTCCTAAATTCCTCATGTCTATAGAAACTTGGAGGTGTTCATTGTCATAAAAATAGAACAAATTCCCACTGCAGACAATTCCGAACTTGTATGAGCAAAGTGAGAAAGTGGGCTTCTCCGTAGGATGGCAGTCAAAGACTGATGTAATTGAAGCTAAATAAATTGGCTCTTTAGTTTAGGTTTGGTTAGACCAGGTCAGTTATAAAACAGTAAAAAGAAACGCAAATAACCTGATCTATTGCGATTAAGAGAATGCAGAGGCGAATTTTTTAAAATATGTCACCAAAAATAATAGAATTAAACATCACAATGTTTAGTTAAAATGTTGGTATTTCATGTAAATGGTAGGCTACAGTAGTTATAACATGAGTAAGTTAAGGGAAATTTCACATTTCTGTGCTAAATTCAATGGTCATTTGAACGAATCAGGCAGAGGAGGCCAAACCTAATTTGGGAAAGAAATTATAAGGCAAGAAATCCTTGTTCCGCGATATATTTTTGGATTTTTCGAACAGTTTAGAACTTCTTTGTATCTTGTTCTTTGTGGGTGTTTAACACCCAAACCCTCAAATGGCAACAATCACACACGGTTAAACGATTTTCTTACAATGGTCTAATATTAATGCCTTCCTTCCACGAATTTCACAGATTATGAGCTTATAAGGTTGTGGGCTACTATTAACGCTCACTATGGGTAGTTTCGGCGCACAAAAGTAATGTTCTATCACGTTAGAAACGGGTATTTTTATTGCCAGTTGCTGATTGTAAATGGCCACAAACTATCGTTTTCATTTGCTGTACTGGGGAGGCATCAAACGCACTTTAATTTCTTTTGGAGACAATGAAGGACAACGGAAACAATGGGTTTGTGAACAGAACATTCTTCTCTTAGTAAAATTCTGTGGATTTGATTTGGTGTAGGGAAATCTGCCTGTAGTTTGAATGTTTCAAAAGTGATTTGAAAAGGGTTGTTTACCAGAAACCAGGTGGTGATTTGAATGTTTCAAAAGTGATTTGTAAAGACTTCTTTACCAGAATCCAGATTGCAAATGAAAAAAAAATTTTTGGAAGCCATGCACTGTATGCATCGTCTAAATAAAGCATGATTATAAATGATGGTTCCACTATGTTTGGGTGTTTAACACCCACAGAGAGCAAGTTACCATAAATTCTAAACCTGACATGGATTAACCAAACCTAAAACCATGAATTTTGTATTCAACATGCATGTTTATGTACATGGATATTCACAGACATGTATCTACCAATTGTTTCTGCTTTGAATTGCATCGAATCAACTGAAACCTAACTCTTCGCATATCTGGTGAATTCTTTGCAGCCTGTTATTAGAGATATTGTGATTATACACAAAACCGCTGTAAATACAATTTTGCATACATGTACATGTATAAACTATGAGGTTTGGCTATAGCACAATTTATAATCATTTGAATTTTATATAAGTGCAAAATCTCCAACAACATGTTTTGTCCTATTTCTGGTTGATGGTTTTTAACAAGTTATAGATAAACGAACCATGCTAAGCATGAATTTCCGAAATAGAAACTGAATGCAACTATTGTAGGCTTATAATAATAAATATTAGTTTAATAAACAGTACATGTATAACAATAAATTGTAGTTAAATATATGTCCATCGTTTGATTTACTTGTACAGCTGCTAAGTGTCGTTTTGCAAACAACATGAAATTGATATGTAGAAATCGAGTTGCTTTTACGTTTGATTAATCATTTGCCAATACCCACTTTACAGAAGTTTGAAAAACGTATCGCATTCAAGAACTTGGCAAGTGTTCATGAAGACTTGCCAAAACAAGCACTTTGCTAGACATGAGCTTGTTTTCATGAAAACAGTATTCCAAATTTACACAACTTAAACAAGTGATTATGTTACTTTTTATACACTGTTGAAGATGAAATGCACTAAGGGCCACTGCCCTTACGCACGTCTATGGTTTCATATTCGGCTTGAATTTTGGTGAATTATTAGTTAAACTTGGCGGGTTATTCAGGTTGGGACCGAATCCCAGCTCCAATAGAGCTCCTGTTCCTATTGGCACGCCTTAAGAGATCCAGTATGGGAGATTAGGAGGGGATTGTTGCTACTCCTTAAATTGGGCACCTCTATAAGTCGGACACAACATTTTGTTGGCCAGTTTGGACCAACCCCACATGGAAAGAAAATGAATTTCAAATGCATTGTTCGAGAGATGCGTTTCAAATGCGTTGTGAATTACGAATTGCAAAATATATGGCAAATTTGTCATTTTTATTGCCAAACGAAATACATTTTATAATATAAACAAAAATACATTTCACTAATGCATTTTACAATGCATTATAAAATATACTGACTTGTGTATTTCACGATGTATTTGAAACTAATTACTCGCAAAAGGTATGTGTGCTGCATTGAACTGAATGAAATTGATATATTTTTGAATTTTAAACTATTTCATTGCCAGTACTAATTTATTGATTATTTTAGATGTTTTCTTAATACAGAATTTTGATTTTTTTTTAAAGTTGAAGTTATGAAATATAGCGAGGCTTTTGACATTTTACAATGCATGGAATATAAATTGTAAAATTCAATCTTCAATACAAGCAAAATACATTACACTATGCATTACACAACATATTATTCGATGCACACGAACTAAGCTTACATTATAGTGTACATTACACACTACATTCTCCAACACACATAATGCATTACAATATTCATTCCATTATACATTAAAACTGCTTAAAAACACATTTTAAAATGCATTCGGAAATGCATTTTCAAATATATTTATCAATACAGATTGAAACTAAATGTCTCATTGTACAGGCATTTTAAAATGTATTTTCCAATGCATGTCTTAAAAAGCATTTATAAATGCATTACCATTACATGTGGTATGTAACCACTCATGGTGACTAAATGGTTATTTAACCATTTCTGAACTGCGCTGTGGTGAGTTCTACGTTGGAGCAAATGTTATTTCTTAAAACAAGTACGTTGTTAGCAGTACCAATTTTTCTCCAAATTTTAGCACGCTCTAACTCGGACACTGCAAGTGCTGCAAGTGTACTTAGAAGGTGTCCGACATAAACAGGTTTCTCTGAACTTGTAAGGTGCTCATTATACAGTATGTCTTAATTAAATTAAATTTTTTTATCATTTCAGCCAGTGGGATGTGATCTGCAGCTTGGATCAACCAAAAAAGTTGATGCATGTGGAGTGTGCGGAGGCAACGGTTCCTCGTGTGGACATCCCAGCTTTTACTGGCAAGAAACGCCATTATCAAACTGCTCGGTCACTTGTGGTGGAGGTCAGTTCGTTTTTATTCCAGGTAGTTTTTAGGAACATAAATAATAAAAAATGGTCAATTCAGAACACAAGTAACTGGCAATTAAAAGGCCCAAAAGTCATTTCATCAAAATTAACTGGTGCTTTAAAGGGTGGTCTGACTTTAAAATCGCGCATTTTGCCCTTGTTAATGGGGGGAGCAACATATTGGCACAGAACCTTGACAGAAGTGAAAAGTGCATGAAAACGTCTTAAAAATCACTAAGGCTAAATTCTGTCTTCCATTCAATGGAGTTTTCCAGGGCTCCAGTTGCATCAAGTGGTATAATCCTTTAGTAAACGACTATCCAACATTATTATATTACTACGGTAGAACCTCTGTAAGTTGACCACCCAAGGGACTGTCTCAAACTTGTCAACATATGGATCGAGGTTTGTACTGACACAGGATTTTAATTCCGTGAACAGCATGTACTGATTGTACTTGCTTTTTACAGTAATTATTCAGTAAGACAGTGCAGTATTGCTAATGTGCTGCAGATTTATCCAACAATTACACGGACTGTTCAGTAGTACTGGAATTTTAACACAGAAACACTAATATACAATCTCCAGTGTACTTAGAAGTTTCATTATGTAAGATTCGAAAGCATATCCGACAATTCTCCTATCTGTTGTGGGTAATAAACAGCAAAAATCTCGACTTTTCTTCCTCTACAGAGACATACTGTCCAGGGGTGTGCAGTATAAGGTTTGCAAGCAGCCATTAAATTTAATCATACATCACTGCACTTGTTGAGACCATGCTAGTAACATACAACTGTGGACAATTGAGTTAATGTGGTGACCGTCCAGTCAGTTAAAATGTGGTCAACATAGTGAGGTGGTCAACTTTGTAGGTTCTAACTTATTACTATTTCAAATTGTGCATCTTGAGAACATGCCTCCAACTCAAAGATTTGCTTCCCAATCTTAAACTTATGTTTTTTCCAGGACTCCAAATGGCCAAGCCGGTTTGCAAAAATAAAGTCACAGGAAGGGAAGTTGACGAAAGGCTGTGTGACGTCACCACCCGTCCAGCCCCAACAACCAAGAAATGCAACGTTGAAAAGTGCCCTGCAACGTAAGGCAAATTACTTCCCATTTCACCATTTTAAAATTGTGTGCATCTTCCACATTTTATTTACGAGGGTACTTTTTCGTGCACATAAAAGTCCTGTGTCAGGCTCAGGATGGCAATAAAATAAACAAAATTGAGTTAATGATACAGAACTTCAAATGAAAATAGCAGTTGCATGTTAAAGCAAGCCTAAAAAATAAGACATGCTCTAAAATGATATTGTGGACAGCACAGTGTGTAAGTACATGCATACTGTGTATGGCTACAAAATCCTGAATTGAATTTTCCAGAGTTTATTATCCTGTAATATCGAAAGCAGAATTTCCATTCGACTTCCATAATTGTAAAAGTGGAAACGTTTAAAAATAGGAAAACTCAGTAATTTGTACTTTGTAATTTTCAAAAATAAAATAATACAAATGGATTATCTAATTATTGGAATTTTGACATTTTCCAACAGTTGGAAATATTCCAAAACGCAAAATGTTAAAGTAACAACCAAAATATAAATGTTCCTATTAACATGTATTTTATTTTTATAAAATTCGGAATATTCTGGTGTGTACCAGAAACTCTTTAGGGATCTTACACAATACTACAAGCATTCAAATGTCAAAAATCCCATGTTCTTAAAATGATCTTCTAAACATCAGTATTGATGGCTTATCGAATTTGCCAAATTTATTAGGCGGATTTAAAAGCAAGCTTTATTACTAGTTTGCATTGCTTACTATTGGCACTTTGGGGAAACTTAACACCAAAATGTCATTACAGAAAAAATTCCCATTTTAATCGTATTCAGTTTATTAAGATGATAAATTATGTGGAACATTCCTGTCTTATTATCCCTGTTCCATTTGTGTAATTTCGTAAAAGTGCTTATGTTTGATCTGTGCTACGTGTCAAGCGTACATTTTTTTTTTGTTTAACCTAACATACAGCTTATGGCCACTAAAGCTGACCCAAATGTCAGGCAATCACTGCTAGACTACGAGCCGTTAGGAGAAACTAGCTTTAAAGTTGCCATTGTTCCAAGTGTATGCAAAACAAAAATATTAAATAGCACAGATGTCAGTCAACTGTATTGGACACTATGTACAAATGTACAACAGGGCCTATAAGAAAGTCCACACAATATCATCCCATGTTAAGAAAGCACACCTTTTGCAAATTATTCTACCGTATGGCACACTAACTCAAGATTTAAATTTCAGTAGCAATTAGTCCTTAATTTGACTTCATCAGAAATGAAGAGATACCTCGTAAATGTACATCGTTGTTATTCGAACGCTTTGAAATGCATCATTTGCCCAAAGTTTAGCAATGCTAAAGCTGTGTATATAGTATAACAGAATGTTATTTAGCAAAGTTATACAATTTGTTCTAAAATAAGAAAAAAATGTAACATGTTTTTTGTTATTGAGCAGGTTATATGTTACTAGGAGTCAACTTGTATAAAACTCATAAACAAAATCATTATAAACAAATAGCTACAACTCACCCTTAAACAATTTCATCCATCCGTACTGAATTACTCATATTAACGTGCTTAGACCTTGTAAATGTGCATCGTTGTTATTCGAACGCTTTGAAATGCGTCATTTGCCAAAAGTTTAGCAATCCTAAAGATGCGTTTACACTATAACAGAGTGTATTTAGTAAAGTTATATAATTTGTTCGAAAATAAGAAGAAAATGTAACTTTTTTTGTTATTTAGCAGGTTATATGTTACTAGGAGTCAACTTGGATAAACCACAAACAAAATCATTAAAAACTAATATCTACAACTCATCCTTAAACTAACAATTACTTACATCCATATAATTACTAAAAGTGCTTAGACATCGTAAATGTACATACGAGTAGTTGTTATTCAAACAACGCGTCATTTTCCAAAAGTGTAGCAATCCTAAAGCTGTACACACAGTAAAATCGTCGCTTACTGTGTTCAACAATTCGTTTATTGTTATCATTTTCCCGCAGGAGGATGCGTAAAACACGAGGAATGAGAAGTTTTGGAAGAAAATGTATAAAATGACGTTCCATCTGCTATGAATAGCGACAATTTTGATAAATATTCTTCCAAATTGACGAAAATATTATCATAGCAGCCCCAATGACTAAATATGACACTTGCCAGGCGGCCTATGAGTCAAACAGAGCTGACTAATGAAAATTAGTTTGATGTTTACGCATTGAAACATGCATCTTAGTTGAGAACACAGAAACCACTAAAAAGTGCTAAGATAACACACTTAATCCCTAACATGTTTGACTACATGTAGGTGTGCGGCATAAATCAGCTGATTTTCAAATACAATTCATGAATGTATTTAAAGAATATGATAATTATATTAACGAACTTAATCAAAAAAAATTGTAAGCAAACATGTAAGTGATTTTTAGCTGTAAATAGCTTTGTAAATTTTAATTAGGTAAGGTATTTGGTTATTCGGCTATTTGAATCATACGGATATTGTTATCAACGTAGTCTGGGTCCAATGTGATCACATTAAGCGGAGTCGACTGCACTATCCAAAATTCTTCGTTATATTGAACAAGTCATGTTTCTCTTTAACTTCAAACTGTCTTACGAAAAGAAGGCAAAGCCTGCAAAATGAGTCATATGTTGATGACGTTGGCAAAAATCTGCATGCGAGAAATCATCCAGAAAGGGGCTTGAAATATGAGTCGTAGGCAAACAAACGCTTTTTTTCTGTGCTTGCAGCCTTGATTTAGGCTGCAATATTTCAGAGTTCCTTCACGGACTCGTACACATGTCGAGATGGAACCACGATAATAAAGTGACGAATAACATTGGGCTCTGCTTGTCGCAAAGGTTGACAAAAATCAAAACATGCGAGGCACCCGCGCATTCTCTCGTCCTTGCAAATCTTCTTTTCATTTTTCTTTTTTTTTGGCATCCTGCTCTGCCCTGAGCGAGTAAAATAGCATCTGCATAACGAGCTGATATATCACGTTGTAATTGCTGCACTAAAACTACTTCCAAACTAGGGAAATTAGTTTGTAAGGTTGCACAGCGACACTTTATATGCAATTGGTCAAAATGACCCAGAAAAAACCCGTCAGAAGCATTTGAGAAAATCGAGAATTTGTTTAAATTAAATGCATTCTGGGAGTGTTGGGCAGTCAAAATTACCGTTTCGAATACTGTGTTCGAATGTAGGCCTATTACATGTAGGTGGCCACACATGCATATCCGGGCCAGTTTCATAAAGCATCTTTCGTTGACACTTCAGGGTGTCTACTGGATTTGATATTGCAAATTCCATGACTTTTTCATGACGTCAAAATTTGTTCCATGTCTTGACAAAATGGCGATTGTCAGAAACATTATCTACCATTGTGGCGATATGATTACTAGCCAATAACACGCCGTAGGCAAAATTGTTTTGTGGAAATAGGTGAAAAATGAAGAATTTAAACCCACATTTTTATTTTGGGAATTAATAAAAAAGACAAATTTCATGCCTGTTGTAAACTTCATAACTTTTCCATGACTTCCATGTCCTGAATATCACTTCATGACTTCCATGACTCTAATCTCATTTCATGACTTCCATGTCCTGAATATCACTTCATGACTTCCATGTCCTGAATATCACTTCATGACTTCCATGTCCTGAATATCACTTCATGACTTCCATGACCTGAATCTCATTTCATGACTTCTATGACCTGAATCTCATTTCATGACTTTTCCATGACCGGTAGACATCTTGCACTTTCAAAAGTTTCACTTGCTGATTTTTGAAAGTGTAACTTTGTTATTTCAGAATACACAGTTCGTAATTTAAAGGAAAATATGCAAGTTTCAATTCAGATGCACGTGGCCACATTCCATCCCAACGCCCTGATCTTTATGAATATCCTAATTTATAATTTATTCTTTGTGCACCAAGTTATAGAAATTTTTCAAAGTAAAGAGTTGTGAGATGATTAAAAGCGAAATTTACTTTTGACTTAATTCCAACGTTTTTAAAAAATTTTAAAATCCATAATTGCGTGAAAAATGTACTCACATTCGCAATAAAAGCAACCACAAACGCAATTTCATTACACATATTTACTGTGTCAACATTTAAAATTTGATGTAGGAAACGTTGACATAAGACGAGAGCAATTTCAAGCCTCGAAAGTATCACTTTCGACCATCGAAAGGGTCACTTTCAAATCAAAAGTTCCACTTTGGTATGAAAGTGGAAGTTTCGTTTTATGCAACTGGAGACGTATGCCTCACCCTGTATAAATTTATAGTACACAAAAGCACCTAAAAGGTCCGATTTCCATGCATGGAATGCTATGTTCCAGAATGCTCCGATTAGCATCTTCGGAAAAAAGTTCAGATTCCACAAACTCGGTTTGCCAAATTTTAGAAAAACTGCAGTTTAATCTACTTGATAGTGTTTTCATGTCGGATTTTCCTGTGCATTAAGTTTTGATTCACAAATCATTCCTACAGCATCTTATCCGAGCTAGAAGCTCAAGAGCAGCTTCCAATCTCCACACTGATCATCAATCATAATTCGAAATATAGTTAGAAAAAAATAAGTTGGTCTCGGGAAAACCAGGGCCTAATGCGAAAGATGTTGGCATCCATTAAGTCACCGCATTATGAAGTTTTCACCCACGTCGTTCCATCGTCAGCCACTTTGGGTCACTTTCCATTTTATGCAAAATTCACCACATTAGCTAACATCGTTACGAGCCTTCGAAATTCAATCAAAGCCATTAGTCGTGGATCCAAACTGCAGAAAAAATTATATTATACTTAGTTTGGTTTGGTATAGGCCTACTCCATAGTAACTTCGAAAGTGAGCCATTTCTGAGTTTCACCACATACCGGTACATGACCTTACTCGTAGACTTTGAAATATCGTATATGCATGCATAATTTTATAGGTGGAGATTTGTTGAAGGTAATGTGGGCTCTATTTCCATGTTGGCAATCCTGATGTAGGGTATTTCCCTATTTTCCTAAAAGCCAGATAAAAGCCCTAGGTTTTCCTAAACTCCAGGATATTTCCTAAATTTTCCTTCAATTCAGGATATTTCCTAAATTTTCCTTCAATCCAGGATATTAACTAAATTTTCCTAAAATCCAGATCACAACAATTCTTATTCTTCTTGTAATTTTCCTATTCGTCTACGTGTCGTCAGCCTGGGTAGCCCATTTCACCAA
Organism: Kryphioiulus occultus; assembly: GCA_034687865.1. NCBI lineage: Eukaryota > Metazoa > Arthropoda > Diplopoda > Julida > Julidae > Kryphioiulus > Kryphioiulus occultus. Next base: position 10,611 of record JAQGAF010003367.1, read on the forward strand.
CTTTTCAATCAATTCAACTTGTTAATTTACTTTCGAGTCTTTTGTGTCTCACTGTGTTGCCTTGATCCGACGGCATTCTGAGAGCTTTCTAATGAAGGGAAAGGTTTAAAAACACCCTGTATAACATTTATCAAAATGGGTTTACCATCAATCAATTGTCACGATAAAAGGTAATTTTACATGTTAGATATATATAGATAGACATATAGAACCTATAAGTTTTTGTTACTACAATACATACATCTAATTTTTCAGCTAATAGTTTACAATTGATTTATTAATTTTCGGAGAGATACTTTTTAGTTGTTTTTTTTGAAAGAGCGCATTTGTTTACCATAATCCTGTTTCTTAATAGAGATCTATTCTAATGCTACATTTGTTAATGTTGAAGTTATTAAGAATAATACTGTAATCTCTCAATTGTTGAACCTTTAATATTTTTAGATTCTTATAAATTTGGCATGTTTTTAATTTATAATTTGTTTAAAACAAAATCTTGATTATTTTATTTTGGATTTTTGAATTCTATTCAAGTAAGTTTCCACAGTACGGTTCTATAACGATATCATAACGAAAGGTGCTTTCAACCCATGCATACTATATTGTCTGTTTGTTTTTTATTCAAAAATGTTCTTACATTATATAGGCTATAGGCATAATCCTGTCTATTATACTGTACACTCAGTATGCTATTTATTTTTTTCATTTAGAAAATCAAAATGTCCAAATACCATATGCCTCTATTATATTGTTTAATTTCACACATTTCCCTATACACTGTCTTGTCACAGCTCAAATTGTGTTTACAAATATATTTTTCAGCTGACGTTTTTTTATGATATTGTGTTTTTCATTCACTAATAAAAACTTCATTCACAGTAAACCATTCGGTGACCCCATATGCATTGAATTTAATAACAGCATCGTGGACATATTTTTCTATAATCAATGCAATTTCCTATAATCAAAACCTTACATTCTCATTATCTCATTTTGTTTAACAGATGGATCACTGAAGACTGGGGTCCTTGTTCTGTGACCTGCAATGGAGGGGTTCAACAGAGACCGGTCAGCTGTGGTGACACCTTGCCAAATGGCACCATAATTCGTGTGGACGAGTCGAGATGTAGCGCCAAAAAGCCAAAGCCAATACGACCCTGCAATTCAGAGGAATGTCCCCGTTGGTACGAATCGCACTGGTCAGGGGTGAGTCATTTAATTCAGTATTAGTTTTTAAGTTAATTGATGGAAAACCATTTGGTAATGGGGAAACCAACAAACAGTCGTTATGTTTCCCCAATCAAGAACTTCATTTTTGGAAGAAAACATCCCGTAAGTAGGCAATCACTGAATCTTTGGATGCTATGCTAGGTTGCTTACACCCGGGGTATAACTTGCAAAACTTAAAAAACACTTCATTCACATTGATATTGCAAAGTCCATGACTTTTCAATGGATTTCTCACGACTTCAAAAAATTTTCAATGCTAATTAGAATATGGAGCAAATCAAAGTCATGTCATCACACAATAGTGATTTTCAGACACAGCATCTAGCCTAGTAATGACTTGATCATTGCTATAAAAACGTTATAAGCGAATTTTTTTTGAAAAACTGGAGAACAAATGATGAATTTTAACACAAATTTGTATTTTTGTGAATCAAAGGCAAAAACTATGTAAATTCATTCCAACTCAGTTCTAGATAGGGTGAATAATCTACCAACCCAATTTAATCGCCAATTACCACTGCATTTGGGTGGTCACCATCATCATTATTAAATAGAATTTCTTGAAGGTTAAGACACCCCTTTGGATGACTTTTCCATGACTTCCATGACCTTAATTTTATTTCACGACGTTTCTATGACTTCCATGACCTTAATTTCATTTCACGACTTTTCCATGCCTTCCATGACCCGAACTTCATTTCATGACTTTTCCGTGACTTCCACGACCTGCATTTCACTTCATGACTTTACATGACTTCAATGACTTATAGACACCCTGTATGTAGGTGTTCACCTTTTGGAAAAACTAATACAGTGTTCATTGACCATGACCTCAATTACATTTCACGGCTTTTCCATGCCTTCCATTACCTGAATTTCATTTCATGACTTTACATGACTTCCATGACCGGATTTTCATTTCATTACTTTTCCATTACTTCAATGACTTGTAGACACCCTATATGTAGGTGTTCACCTTTTGGAAAAAGTAATGCAGTGTTCATTTAGGTGAGCATCGTAGGTATATGAACATCACATCTTCAATTCAACTCAGTCCCATACTGACTGTACAGTGTGTGGGGGTAAACCTCATTAACCCAATTTAATCGACAGATAAACGTGCACATTAAATTCGCAGATGACATAATATGTAAATGCTAACCATCCCAATCTTCATTCCATATATTCACTTCATTATTTCAGTGTTCAGTAACTTGCGGTCAGGGGTATCAAACCCGGAAGCCCTTCTGTCGAGATTTTCGTGGTCACATGGCGGACACTTGTGATCCCAGCATGAAACCGACAGTAAAACAGCCATGCACAACTGGCCTTGCATGCGTCACAAAAGCGAAATCAGAAGGTAGGAGTGTTATGCATGATGCAAGGACCATGCATAAACGACGTCGAAAAATACGTGGTTATTGGGGATAAAATGGTAAGATTTCAGAAGAAGAAACAGTGTTTTGGTATTACACGTACATCTTTTTGCAACCTTTATAATAAACTTTACGTGTTTCATCTCTGTCTGTTTTCGAAATTTTGTAGGAAATATAGATTAAAATTACAGCTTTTAGAAACTTCATACCAATCAAAGTTGTTGTACCGGCAAATTACCAGTTATTCCAGACATACAACAACACAAAACTAACTTTTTTGAAGTGAGCTAAACTCAAATTTACCATTGGCTAGAGAAAGGAAAAAGAAATCCTCCATTTTTTTCCGACATTGTTTATGCACGTCCCTTACTTTATTTCAAAATTACATTTTCCAAGTGCTTGTCATCAATCTTTCCTTATTGCAGACATTGACAAGTCTTCCACGGAAATTCACTCGCCTTTGGTGAAGCCATATCCTCCCCTCCAAGCTCAGCGCTTTACCGGAACTGACGTGGTGTCATCGGAACCAAGGTAAGACTGATTTTCAAAGTTATTCGTGTAAGCACTTTGCATGGATGTGCTGTAGCTTGCGATACTCCACTGCTGAGGGACTTGTTGAAGGAAGTAATGAGCTTGTAGAGATTACATACAAGTACAAGGGCTATTTTACAATGAACTTTTAGACATAAATATACAAGACCATTGTTATACAATTACAAGTTGGGATAAGTTTGGATGCCATTTTGCACTATATTTGCATACGAGATCTTAATTTCGTACTATAGTAGATATTTCAAATAGAAAGTGATTGATATAGCTCGAGAACTGATTAAGCTAATATTCGTAAAGATAAAAGAAAAGATTATATATGGCATAGCCTACCGTACACATTATTTGATCCTAAACCGTAGAACTCGTATGAGGTTCAAATACCTTGTACATGTATTTTTTTGCACAAAATAATACCTACAAATAATTCATCAATGCGAAGTGGAATGGAATAAGCTTTAATTTATAATTAAAGATAATGTGCAAACGGTTTAAGCTCCATTTTAAACTGTTCCAAAGACATCCCTCAATCGGAGAAAAGCTACCTTTTTCGCTTACCTAAAAGTGACTGATTGAGAATTTGTAATTGTCGAGGATGCAGTATATCACCACTGTACGTGTTTTTACATCATCTTCCCATTTATGGGTAGCTACGCGATTCAATAAATTTTCGATATGGGCAGCACAGGTTTATAGAATGTAGAAAAAGCCAGGAAACTACAAACAAACGAAATAAAAATGCTAATAGTTCTATCATGTAACATTAGTGAAACCATCAGTTTAACATTTAATAAATAAAAAGGTTTTCTAAACTAATATTTAATAAATAAATAAATTGTTTAAATAGCTTTGCTACATAAATGCTTAAATACTGTACATTCAAAATTCAAAATAATTGAACTTTTGCCTTAATGGATGGAACAACGGAAGTGTTTGGTATACTTTAAGATACAAGTCGGTGCGCTATTTTTATTCGTTTGGCAGGTTTTGGTAGCCATATGCACATGCGCATACCAATTAGTCAAATTCAATTTCAATTTCAACTAAATTCATTTTTGGGATTGACACCCCCTAATGGCAATCAATAGGGTGTGTCAATCCTGAAAAAATAATTGTAAATACAATTGACTAATTGGCGTGTGCACCGCAAATGAATACCAAAACCGGTTTTGCGGGTTATGGTAGCCATATGCACATGCACACACCAATTAGTCAATTTTCATTCCAATTATTTTTTAGGTTGACACCCCCTAATGAAATCTGCATTCAACCATTAGGCAATCAATAAAATATATTGCGGAAAAATTAGTTACCATATTATTGCGCATCGTTGTTAGCAACTGTCTATTGGAAATCGGTTACTATGTATAGTTGCCAAAACATTCATGGTTAGCAGTCATCACGAAATATCAATTTATGACCAGCTTTTCAGTTTACAATCGGTTTCTACTACGATGCAACCAATTTTTCGATAAGGACTAGTTGCCTGAATAGAAAAGTTGCTAATTTGTAAGCCAGTCTGGTTCTGAAGCACCAAAATTTCTGCATGGAATTTCATATATGACAATTTGACATTCCTGAACTGCATCCTCCCAGTTAGCCTGAAGCGGAAGTCACTAAAACTCACTATTACAGGAAACTTCTGCCAAGTTAACTATTAACTTTAGCCGAGGTTTATGAATGTAAATCCGCAATCAAATTTTTTCATGAGATTTTAATTTCTTCAAATTGACATGTTGCCAACTGACAACAGTCTTGTTTTGGAATATTTGGGATGTGCCTTCAATGCAGAAGCTTCCATTGAGATACCGGTACAGAATGTCGTTTCATACAACTTTATAAAAAGATTGAGGTTTTTCATGTATATCCCTGTATTTGATAAATGTTTCCACTTCGTCAGTAAAACCAAAGTAAAGCAATGGGATTTTTTCCACCCAATACTTTTTGTTACATATAAGCTTATATACGGACTTAAAGGGTAGCCCATGAAAGAAATTTACAAAGACGACCTTGGTTGTCAACGATATGGAAACTTATGCCCCAGGCCCTAAATACAAACCAAAAATAAAATCTGAACTGCTAATATTATCGTAACATAGGCCTTAGCAGCCCTGGTGAAAATCACCAAAAAGCGGATACGTGTATTTCGAACTATTCCTGTTGAAACTACATGTAAAAGAAACTTCGTGAAATCTTCAAGCAGCTTCCTGGTATTAAGCGAATGCATCACAATAGTGTCCATGGGATGTTTTCTGGAAACTTGTCAACTATGTTCGAAATTAGGTCCTTACGAATGAGCAAACTTAAAAGTAGCAAAATAGCTGCGCTAACCAAGTTTTCTTTCGGGTGATTCCAAAGCGCAGATTCTGCTTGTATGGGATATTTTTTGTTTATTTTTTGAGAAAAGGCGACGATGCAGTCCTATTTCCTCTTGAATTTTTAGCACTCCTTTTGGCACAGTCGATGGCAAACGCAAGTTTACTGTGGTTGGCTGACTTTTCTGTTTCCAACTACACTTTCAAAAATATGGGACCATGCATAAACTACGTCCAAAGCTGGAGGGAGATTCACAAAAATTGGGTAATCACGGGCAAGAGCTGGCATTGGGGTCAGATTGCAGCTCGGATTACAGTGGGGGTATCAGCACCTAAGGTAGTTGCATGCAAAATATCAAGATTCTATAGCCCTAACGTTTATGACTTAAGTGAGATATCAGTCAGTCAGTCTGTTAAGACTCTTGCTTTTATATAAAGTACATGTACATGTAATACAGATTTGAACAGATTGGCCATGAGTGTGAGGAATACCTACAAATTTTAGAAACTTGCAAGAAAGTATATTCTAGCACTCATTCTAGCACTCGTAGATCCCTAAGATGGGCATTTCGAGGCCTTCGAAAGGCTGTAACATGAGTCCCTTTCTCAATGCGAGAAATTGCCGCAAATCGTGGGAACCCAAGACAAGCAAACAATTTCTGCTTATTATTTTCAGGCATGGCCATTGTGCATTTCGAGGGTTCCTAACTTCTCATCAGGATAACTGATATACGAGCGCCATTGTGCAGCAGGGTTTTCTAAAAAACAGCTAAACGCAGGTCCCGTGCTCATGCAATTTCGCAGATTTTTTGTTCATTTACTTTATCCGCCATTATTTCCGAAGGATTTCGTTGCCACGATGGTCCCCTGCCCACGAAACGTGTCTTCTTTGTTGTCTCGCCTTTGTTCGAAACCAGCTTAAACTCAGAAGATCCTATTTTTTGTTGCAATCCTCGTTTCTTCACAAAATGGTTTTAAGCCCCGTTTTCGGGCACAAAGTCCTCGCATTTGGGTTAATAACATTAGCGAGAGCGATGTCTTGGACCTCTGGAGAAACCCGGTTCTGCAGTGACGAAGCACAAACCAGAGCCTTGCCATTCGCCAAAGATTTGGGTATCAATTTCCAATCTATTTATCATTTCCCATCCATTCTTCGCTGCTCTTACCGCGCCTCTTAAAAGTTCATAATTTGACGGAATTGAAATTTGGACAAAAAAGGGAATTTCGTCGAGTTCCTTCACCCCTTTGGCGGCTGCCTTTAAGTGCACCACAAACTCGGTTTAAGAAGAACAAAAAATACAATGGTTTTCCATGTCAGAAACGCTCTTTTCGAAGGGCTCTGATGAGCACTAGAAAATGGGAGAAATTGGGAAGTTTTCAATAATTTTATTCCACTAGCGCATAAAAAACTTGATTAACTATACATGTACATGTAGGTTAAACAACATTTTCTTATCCATAAAATAAGACGCAATTTTTGGTAATTAACGCACGATTAAGAAGTGCATTGCATACCCACATTGAAAGGAAATTCATTGCAAATGCATTGCGAATGGCAAAAAATATATTGCAAATGTTATACGAATTGCAAAAATATATTGCAAATGCATTACGAATAGCAAAAATATATTGCAAATGCATTACGAATAGCAAAACTACATTGCAAATGCATTGGTTGTTTTTATCGCAACACCAATTATATTTGGTAATGTAAATAAATTTGCTAATGCATTTTTCAATGCATCATAAAATAAACTGAGTTGTATGTTTCACAATGTATTTAATTCAATTCAACTCAGTACCCTACTATCAGTAACTGAATACCGTGTGGTAGGGGGGTGTAATCCATCAACCCAATT
>JAQGAF010003368.1:0-17935 GCA_034687865.1 Kryphioiulus occultus
CCACTTAGATTCGTAGACCGCATTTTTGTGAAACTTGCGGCGAAATTTCGAGGTAAATGCAACACTTTCGACGATTTTGAAGAAGTTTTTCCAATTTTGCAGTTTTGAATTTTATTGGCATGCCCACAAATTCCCCAAAATGGCCGAAAGAGTGTCTGGGAATTAAAGCAGGCCATTTTTAATAGGATAAATGGCTTCAAGCAGGCATGTGACCAGTTGGTAAACAATATTTCAAATTTTTTCACATGCATATATCTGGTGAGCGGCGTTAGCGGCACGGTTAACCGGCTAACCATAAAGGCGATCGGTATCCGTAAAACCGGTCGGCCATTTTTAACTCAGATTTCCCCCCCAATACCGCGAGGAAGGACGTACATGTAGTTCTACTTGTACGTCAAAATAAATCTCAAATGGTGACCTTTCCATCAACATTGATAAACAAACATATCCCAATGATGGATTTTACTAACATTTCTTTGAAAAACTATGCCAGACTTTAGGAATTAGCAATTTGATTGCTTTTTTTATAAAAACTAGACCACCAATTATGCAGCTCTAGTTCGTTTTGAAAATTAACTCCATAGACGAAACTTGAATTTAAAAAATCACCACAAATAACTGATTTTAGCTGGGGTCTCTCGCAAAATTTTCCAGATATATATGTATTAATAACAAAGGCAACGCTGGCGGCAATTTTAACTTTTTTTAAACTAAATAATCAATAATGTATGAAGTAAGAGTCATTTAGTAGTTACTTAATTCAGGTTGGCAAGTTTTGAAATTTAGGACTTTTTAGTACTTTTTTGGAGAAAAATGAAGGACTATTTTAGGACTTTGGAGACAAATTAAGGACTATTTTTAGGAATTTTTTAAACGGTAATTTTTTAGATTGAAGTATTTCAATCTTAATTCATCTGTATGTTACATAAAGAACAAAAGTGGTGTCAAACTGCACCTGTACCAAGCTAAAGGCTACCAGCAGTTAACTTTGTATGTAATGTGCTTTTTAGAACATTTAGGACATTTTTAGTGCTTTTTAAAACTTTAGGACTTGTTTGCCACCCTGTAATTACAAATGCTGAAATTTTGGGGAATGGTAGAATAGATTATAAGACATTCTCAGAATTATAATCAACAAACACTAAAAAATGTCGCTTCTGGAAAACTCCAGCTTTCGGTTCAAAATTCCCTGATTTTTCCAGGTTTTCCAGGTTTAATATAACATTTCCAGAGGTAAGGTTGCCAGGTTGGTAATCACCATGCTGCTTTAAACTACACACAAAAGCGCAAATTCAAAATCGCACGTTCCAGAAATCCAGTTCGGGTGCGTGCTATCATGGATTTAAAAAAATTAAAGATGGCGTGTTAATACATGCCTATATCGAACAAGTGATGACGTTCAGAATTTCCACCAAGTCCATGGCAGGGTCAGGTTTGTTTGACCACCTAACCTGGCACAGAGTATATGGTCGTTTGATATGCAGACCTCAGGGCAAGCACTCCACATTCTGACAAGGTGGACATATTGCCACATACATGTAGTTGTCAACAAGTACATTATTTTGGCGCGAAAACATGTTGGTGGCAATGAAGTTCTGGTTTGGGCTGGTGAGAAACATAACACCTAGCCAAGCTGGGTAAGACGAAGAGGTCGCTGAAATGGGATGCCAATTCGGATATAAATTAGTGGAATTCCCAGATGTCGCGCATCTCGTCTTGCATCCTTATTTTCTCGGGTCGGTTTGGGCTGGATTTGTCCAGTCCAGCGTGCTGTACCTGTCCCCAAAGCTAAAAATAGCGTGAAATTGGCCCATAAATCCCGTTTTGCTAGGGGAAAGAGGTTCTCCATAAACGCTGTCCATCATAAAGCCAACTGCTAGACCCTCACGAGTCCATCACTGTCCGAAATTGACAACCACCACGCCTCTGGACATACTGTATAAAGTGTCCACTATTCAAAAACTTCTTTGGACATTCATGCTTCTAACACAAACAAATATTTAACGGTTAAATGTTTTTGTCTTAATGAAGAATGGGTTGTGTGCCACTCATAAAAAGCCGTTTATTTATTATAAAAATACGGTAAAAACTAACCAAAGGTTTAATTTAGAAGGGTTAGAAGGGTTTTTGTTTTACAAATTCATATACGTATTAGATATCACCCCCATCTGCAGTCATGCCGTTACAGTATGTATTCCGTTATCATTTTCTATTGTTTTAGAATTGCAGGCGTGGGAACTGCTTTGAACTAGTGAACGCCATAGAATGTTAGTTGTGTGTAGTACTTTGTTTTCCTTTAAAAAAAGTATTTAGGGTCGTTCGTATATCTTTACATGCAGACGGTTAACATTACATTGACGGTTAAACGAGAGCCGGATAATCGAAGTTTCATTTTACGTCAGTCAAATACCTAACCACAGGTTTTATTTAGAAGGGTTAAAGGTTACTCTTATTTTTTACAAATTCAATAAATCAAACCATTATTTATAAAAACAAAACCTTTAACCACAGGTTTTATTAAGATTGGTTAGAGGTTAATGTTATTTTCTTATGAACAAACGTCACTTATAAAAAATACACATGCAGTGGCTTACGGCTCATTCTTCATGAGGCAAAAACATTAGTCATTATAAAAATTAGTTTTTTTCTGTACTTTTAAGAAACATTTAGTGCATTTTTGTAATGGTAGTACATAAATAATTGAAAGAATGTCAGTTGACCATCGGTAATTCATTGATCACTACCAGAATGAAAAATCTGTCAGGCTGTGTCCTCACCCAATGCAGAATACATGTACTGTACTATCAAAAATGTACCGTATGCTCAGCATTAATCACTGAATAGCAACAGAAATCGCAACATTTTTAACTCGAAGAGTTTCAAATATTTGGAAACTATGTTATTCCAAAGTCGAATTCAATAAACCCTAGTCATTTTTGGATGCGCAGTATTTGCATTTCTTCTAAGCAGAGATAAATTTGAATTTTTCCAACAAAGTTTGTTCATAGTCAATATGGTGAACACCACATTGAATGAATTTTGACATTTGAACGTTTGCTCTTAGAACAAAATGAAGAGAGGGAAATGGGGGAAATGGCAAACGTAGATTACACATCTGGATCCGCTAAATCATGCAAATTTAGCTTCTACTTCATACAGTATGATTACCACGCTTGTACAGAATTTTATTCTTATAGCATAACACTTTGGGAAATTTGGATTTGCATAATGGATGCACATGGCTGTTTCACTTGTTTGGTTGGTTGATGAAGTCAAGTTAAAAGACCATGCTTGCGAGGCAAAAAATAAGTTCTCAGAATGAAAACCGCAAGAAAGAAGCCAAGCACATTAAACTGGGAAGGAGATAAATAACTAAAATTGTTAAAGTTCGGGCCTAGCAAAAATGCATCAATTTCATGAAAATCCAATAATTATCATAAATGCGCATGTATGATTGAACAAAAATCAGAATTAAAAATTATCATATGATAAGAAGCCTCTTGCACTATCACATTCAAAAATTAGAGCATAAATATATGTCACGGAGTTTCGAATTAATCGCGAGTCTTTCACAATATACAATTCCAAATAATGTAAAGTTCCAAAATACAAGACATGTTTATTTTGATGTGGATTTTTCGTAAAGATGCAAAAAAAAATTAACAAATGCAGTATCAGTGTCTACCAGAGTTGATATTGCAAATTCCATGACGTTTCATTGACTTTTAATAAGTTCAAAAAAATGCCAAGTTTTAAAATATCACAAAAAGCGATTTTTCAGAGACACCCTCTACCATAGTGATGACATGAATGACTGGTCAAAAAACAATGTAGGCAACATTTTTTGCAAAACTGGATACAAAATGATGAATTTTAATCCAAATTTTTATTTTGTGAATCAAAGGGAAAATGCCATGACCGTAATGCTAATATTTTGACTTTTTCGTGACTTCCATGACCAGTTGATATTGTTGATATCGCAAATTCCATGACTTTTCCAAGATTTTCATGACTTCAAACAATTTTCAATGCATGATAGAATATGGGGCTGTTCAAGTTTTCGTCATCACAAAATATAATTTTTTTGACAAACCCTCTACCCTAATGATGACATGATCACAGGTCAAAAAAACGCCGTAGATAATTTTTTTGTGCAAAACTAATTGCCAAATCACTAATTTTAACCCAAATTGTTATTTTGTGAATCAATCAAAGGAAAAAAGTCCATGACTAATGCAAATTTCATGACTTTTCCATGACTTCCATGACCGGTAGACACCCTGAGTACCATTGGTGCGCAGTTTTTTCGGACATCTAGACCAAATTTATCAAATCTCCCTCGTCATAATTTTAAATATTCGAATGTTCAAGAACCCCAAACATTCTTTGACAAAGAAGCCTAGCAAACGTTCCACCACAATTCTCAATTTTTTTATTAATCTATAAAATTTTATAAGGATGGCTATACTGACACAAATCTCTGAAAATCAAGCCAACTGAATAGTCGTCATTTCGACTTTCCTGGCCAATATTAAAGCCAGGTGGCGATTAATATACGACAGTCATGAGCCTATTATCCCCTGGAATATTCCGAATCGGTGAATGGTCACAGGGCAAGGACACGGTCAGGAAATTGAAAGAAAGTCTCCTTTCGAAGCTGGTACTGATGAGGTTGGGCCCCATTCAGGAAATTTCCATTAGCGGATGCTGGAAACTTGGACCCATTAGCCGACCCTTTGTTGAATCTCCAGAGAATGATAAGGCGTAAAGGTTATTACTGCAAAAGGTTGAATAGAAAATCGACAACTTTGGTTGATTTTCCATGGCCCACTGGTTATTGCACTTAGCTGAGTAGTCATCAGTAAATTACTTGGCCAGCTTCCCTTTAGTTTATATGACAAATAGCGCTCAATAAAGTTGAAACTACCAACTTAATATAAGAGGCATGAGTTACTGTACGAACACTGACAGCAAAAGTATTTTCCACTAATTAATGAGTTAATGAGTAATTAATGAGTTACTGTGTCACCAATTTTGAGTTTATTGTCTCGCGTTAGTGTTTTAGGAAAACGTGTTCTAGACTGTCACATGTGTCAGTATCGCCATCCTTGAATAAAATGCATGCTTCTGCTCTGTAATAATTTTATTCAAAGTCCTCTTAATAATATCTGCCCGTCTGCCCTTATATATATATCGTTAAAAACTCATTCTGGGGAAATAATTTGGCTCAGAAATATAAATGCATCGCAAAAAATTAACCCCATTTTCCCTATACCCGTCGTACTTATGATTTTTCAATTTTGATCATAACAGCCATTAAAAATATAAGTGAAAAACACAAATTTCCTATGCCAATTTCTGCTTCTCTTCTACAATATATGCAACTTCTAATTTATTTTAGGACTTACTGTATGTCCCGAGTATCTTTCCACCTCTGCTCCACCCCCCAAAACAATTTCTCATTATTAAAAACAGCTTTACATCAATTTTGCAGAATTGTTGAAGTCAATTTATTATACGAGCGTATTTTTACAAACTTTGTCAAACAGGTTATTGCCTTTAATACACGTAAGTTCTGATTATATTCATGCTAGTAATTCTGACATTAATCTTTTATAAGATGAATAAAAGGGCAGATTGTTAATGTCATCAAACCTGCGTCAAACTCCCACATTTACCATCCAAAAACAATGATAATAATTTAGTGACATTACATTCAGCCAGAAATCTTCAGCAACCGACATCAGCCTTTATTTACTTCATCAGTGGCACGACATTGACAGTACCGTGGGGTAGCCACGAACATGTTTCGACGTGCTTTTAGTTGAATTACATTAACATACGACATGTTCGTATACAACTCATCAGTGGGGCCACCTAGTAAATACGACATGTTTTCGTTAATAATGGCAGGACCACCCTTGAACTGATGATACCTATAAGTACATGCATGGCTATCATCCTGATAATGACAGTGCAAGACCATGTACACTGTAAATGGGGCAATAATCGTACTAATTTGGGCATTGCAGTATTACATTAATTGCACGATGTGTAGGTAGTCGAACTCATTAAGAGGTAAATCTCATTTTGTTGGAACAGGACATTTTCCAACAAATTACTCAAAATACAAAAACTTTTCCAGAACTGAAGACACCTCTTTCTGTTTCTTTCTGTTTCAGAAAGGGGTCCAGAACCTATTTCTGTTCAAATTGGGAATTTTCCAACAAATGACCTAAAATACTAAAACTTTTCCAGAACCAAAGTCGAACTCATTAACCTCATCATGCCCACCTTGTTCTGGAACACATCGATGACCACCTGGGGTTTCTTTGACCCGACATTTTTAAGCATACATGTATTTTTGTTATATTTATTATAAAGGGTGGCCTATTTTAAGTAAACGTTATCATGAAATTAACTAAAATTATTTTTATCCAGGTACATATCCAGCACATATCTTGTGCATAAAAGTTAGAAATGCAAATTTACATACAGCGATATTGGTATCAACTTTATATGAACAAAAAGCACTTTTTCTTGGAAATATTCAGTCAAATATTTTTTTGCCATGCATTGCGTATTGCTATGCATAGCTACAAACAAAAACATTAAATTAATAGTCTAACAAATTTCAACAATCATAACCCATATGTTCAGAAACCCAGGTAATTCATTAATGTTTTTCTGTCTTTTAGAGTATCAAAAAGGGTACCTAACAACATCCATTTTAACTGATGACTTGGCATTATGGCAAGAATGGTTGGTTGACCTTACTTAGCTTGTAAAAGTCTTTAGTTTTGACAAATTTTATATTTTATTACAACAGTCGAAATATCTACATGTACTCCGATAACAGCAATCAAACCCAAATTCTTCAAAAGTTAGCCATAGTTTTTAAAATACAAGAAGACATGCACGTCCATATAATCTGGTAGCATCAATTAATCATTTCATCACCAATTAAACACAATACAGCAAGAAAAACACTAAACAAATATTTCAAATGCTTAATTGAAAGCAACATTATGTAGGTTTTAAACCTTTGGGTTCACATACCGGTAGACCCCAAGGCTGCAAGGCAGTCACCAGCGGATTAAGTGGCTAATCTCTTTCAGTTCAAATTGGGCATTTTCCAACACATGACCCAAAATCCAAAAACGTTTCCAGAACCCAAATCGAACTCATTAGGGCGTTTAATCTCCTTCTGTTCAAACTGGGCATTTTCCCAAAAAACAAAAAACATTTCCAGAAGCGATTTCTCGATTATTTTAATTCGCACGGACTTCATCAATTTTGGGTGACCAATGGAGGCTCGCTTCAGCGGACGTGCTCCGCACCCAGCGTGGCCACGTGACCAATTAGGGGAGATAAGACGCGCGTTGTGACCCCTGGTCACGACGACATTAAAAGGCCGAGTATCCCATGTCAGATTTCAGTCGTCTTTGATCCCTGCTCTCAGTTCGGAAACATTGTCGTGGACACTCCTTCTGGAACTCCCGAATTTCCGTTGCCAGTCCGAGCCACGAATGCCTGCTCGCCGCTACCAACAAACACTACAATTCAAATTCTCGAAGTTTGCCTGGATCTTTTTCGCCGTTATTTTATAACTTTCGGCCCCCCTCCACCAATCTAATTTATTCTTATTTATGAAAAGTATTTTTCAATCATCCACAATCGCCATTTTACATCCATCATTTTCCCATCATGAGTCTGTCAAAGTTCCCCAAATTGCTGCGTCTTCGGGGCGCCTCGACCACCACCATTTTCCGCAGGACGGTCAGCACCCTGAAGGGTGCGGAGAGAAAGTCCGCCCTGGCCCGCTACTTCAACACCACCGAGGGCCGCCAGTTCCAGCTAACCGGTGGCAAGAAGATGGCCTTTGCCCTCCGAGAGGAACTCAAGCAGTCCCGCAGGATCATCGTCAAGATGGGCAGCTCGGTGGTCACCAGAGCTGACTCTTGTGGACTGGCCCTTGGGCGACTGGCTTCAATCGTTGAACAGGTAACCAAAGTTTTTTTCTCTTCAAATTTTTCACTTACAACCTTGCAATCTTCAACATTTTGGCAAGAAAAGTTCTTATTATTGACATGTATGATCATTGCAGAATATCGGCAAAATTTCATGTTAAAATTTTCAAAATCGCAGTTCACTGTCTCTTACCCGAATTGATGAAATTGGGCAGAATCCTCACTATTCATTAAAGGGTTAATCAGGGCTCCCACTTTCTATAGTCAGGGAAATCTTGAAAATTGATAAAGTAAATAAAAATGGAATCGCAGATCACGCGTCTATAAGAATGCGTGAAGCTCTAAATTCAGGCAATGAGCTTGTAGAAAAATTGAACTACATGTAGTTTAATTTTAATTTTAAAATAATTTAAAAAGATGTCATTTGCATGCATGGTAAAGTTAAAGGCAGGAAATGTCAGAGAATTCTTGAAAATGTCAGGGCTTGAAAATAAAATACCATGACTTAATACTGTGTTAAATTTAATGTAAAATGTTTGGGAAACTACTTGAAGGTAGCCAGAAATAGTCTATTTACCTTCAAATTTAAAGCTCGGGCTGCAGGCATGCATTATTGGAATAATCAGCATAATTTTAATTGACTTATTTTGTAAATATACACTTTCAACAATGTCAGCAAATGTCAGAGAAACTGAAATGGTTTATTATTATTTTAAAACTATTTATAAAAAATGAAATGCATGATGACGTTTGATTTAGAGCTTGCAAATAAGTACAGAACGTCTAACTTGGCCTAAAATTGTGTTAAATTGCACATAAACTGCCAGAGAAATGACTGAAAATTAGTCATGGAATGTCTTTATTAAAGCTAGTCTTTATTTACATTCAAATGTTAAAGCTGGACTGTTGGCATAAGTGGCATAATCAACTTAATTTCAATTGGTTTATTTTGTAAATATACATTTTTCCAAAGTCATTCACGATAAAGTTCGATTCAGTGAAATGGAGCATGTGTATGATTAATTAACTCACTTCCAGCGATTTGCAATAATCTGAAGCTGTCAAATTTTCAATTTAATAGATGAAATCATTGTAACTGAATAAAACACGCGTGAAAATTGACAGCGAAATCCCAAGTCAAAAGCTAGGCAAAAGAGTTGATGACAGGTAATCGATCTCAACAAACAGAATGATACGCCCTAAAATAGAACACAAAGCATGGACGGAAACAAAACTAACGTTATTTTTTATATATCTGTACGCGCTCGTAGATGTTATAAATTAGTCATAAATTAGTTAGATAAATTATAAATTAGTTCGATATTTATGGAAAATTCAATTCAACTAATATGCCACATGGTAACCTTATGTTTCGCAAAATGGAGTCATCGGAGAGAGTTAAATCAAATAATCGTTGCCAAACATAAAACTGAATAACAGAATTACTTTTATATTTTGCCAATTTATTGACAACTCTGTATTTTAATCTTGAATGCTTATTAGAACTTATTTTTGCGGACAACTGTCAGCAAACCTAGAACTTAAAAATTCACATTACATCACTTGTTGGGACATAAGCAGATGAGCTAATAGTGGTTATACGAAAACAACAAAACAACCATAAATACTTAAAACGACACAAGGCGTAATTATGATGCAAGCTCATTTTCTTTGTCCTTTATGAGTTTCTGCTGGGTGACAATACTACCATTAGCGTGTTCACCTTTGGAATTTTGGGAATTTCAGGGAACAATAACGGCTAGACGTGGGAGACCGAAGAAGCCCACAGTCAGGTCACGTCTTTCAACTCTGACCCCAGGTTACTCGCCAGAAATTCCACAAACCAGCAGAACATACATGTACATGTACCTGTACATGCAGTGTGTATTAGGTTAGGCTGAGGGTGAGCAGTGACAATGGCCTTCGTCCATGTCGTTTAGTTTATGACCACTTTATCATCACCTTTCCATGTGATAACATGCCTAAGAGTAAACCCCGAATTTGTAAAATCAACTGATTTGGGGTCAAATGGATCGAGTATTTTCCATTGGAAAGTTCAGGGAAAGTTCCATTGAGGGATTAGTTTAGAAACTAAGCTAGTGTTGACCTTTCGACCAGAAAATTCACGGTCCCCATAATGGTTTGGAAAATAACCGTCACGTTGGAAGGTCATCATCGCCTCTCACATAAACGACCCATAACTGTTTTCAAATGACTCCAATTGCTTGTGCTAGTGACGTAAAACTTATCTTGATGGCAGAAGTAATCATGACACGCTATCCATCCAGTTATCTGTTGCCGGATTAGTCGAGCTAGGTGCGAATTAACCATTAGGCCTACTTAGTCGCATTAAAATTTGCGATAGCACTTTTGCTCGTGCAAATATCAGGGCAATGAAATTAATAATGCATGTGTTGCCATGGTGATGCACTTTAAAAATACTGTATTGCACTTTGCAGTTTACTTTGCATAACCAACTGCAGTCTTGGGAAGGAAAAGATATGTCAGAAAGGAATGTCGAGTCTATATGGGTGTTTACATATTTATGTACACCGAATATGTACTTCGGGGTATTTTTATTTAACATCATTCTCGTAATAGATTGAATGGGGAAAGGGCTTGGTGAAATTTGCCGTAGGAGGCTGCACCTACATGTTTCCAATCATCAATGTTTACTCGAAGTTTATTTTCTTTTTAAAAGCTTATCTGGAGCTTCGATGTGCCTACATGTATATTTATCTTCCGAAAAATAAGGAATATATGATATCGAACCACTTCTAGTAACTAGTATAAACTAACAGAGTTTATTCTTGGCCGTTTCTTGTCGATTCCCCATAATTGATTTCAGGCGCCCAGGACCTAATTAGCAAACTTTGTGACCCATTTTTACTTCCTCTCTTCAATTGCAAAGTTCCGATAAAAAATAAGGCCATATGTACAGTTTTCTAGAGTTACACTTTATTAGGTGCCATATTATCTGAATTAAATTCAACTGTCGTTGAATCTCGAACAGTGCGGGCCAATGTGCTGTTTTGATACAAGAGTAGGTCACATTCCATAACTGAATTGTTTGTCAATAAAACTTTTTCCATTTATTTACATTTCATAAATTAAACTGTTGAGGTTATTTTAAAAAGACGCATGGGATTTAAAAGAATTTTCTTTTAGGTGCAAAACAGAGAAACGATAGTTTTCAAAGAGAAAATGCATGCGTCAAATGCGTCACTGTATCTTGTCAATGAAACGTTTTCAATTCATTTAAAATTGATGAATCGACTTGTTGAGTTTATTCCTAACAGGATATTGAGCTTATCAGAGAATAGGGAAAACATATTTTTAGGTGATGATACTGTTAACAAAGGTGCTTTGTTCCTAAGGGAAGTATATTCACAAGATTCAAAAGACTAATACTTATATAGAGTATTACTACTACATGTACATGTATTTCAAAATTACCGTTATTGGGAAACAACATCTGACAGTTAATCACATTTTTCATATACTTATTTTATATGCATATAAAGGTCGCGTGGTTGGGATAACGAGATAGAATAGCCCCGAGACAACAAGGTAGTTCTTCCATAGAATAAGCATAAAAATTGGTAAATATGTTATATTTGTCTAAGGATTCGCAAAAACATGAGCACGGGCAAAGCTAAGATTAAACTGTTCCACGAAACAACGTTCGACCGTGTACCAATTATTCTTGCAATAACAAAAATGAATAAAAACGTCATAGAATAAATCACGAGGATGCAAGTTGACATGGCAACTAGAGGCTGAAACAACCAAAATAAATCATCCTATTTAGAAAAATGTTGCGTTTGATAATGAATTGTTAATAACGTTGGTTTCAGGTAACATTATTAGTTGTGAAATATTTTATCTTTCAATTACATGCAGGTTTGAATTCTTCCTACACAAAATGTTAATTTTGGGCGTCGCTTACAAACAACACGCAACATTATGCACTCGTGCTTTAATATTTACTCTTTAAAAACAAATAGAAAATGGCTTTTAATTTCTAACCACTCAACACGCCTACGTGATAATTATTTTACAGAGTTCGGGGAAATAAATCGCGCAGAAACTGCCTAAATTTGCCAAACCTGTATAAACCTGTCTGATCCACAAATGCTGACACTTTGCAAACTAGGCGAATGCATTTGACATTAATTTTGTCAATCTTAATTAAGCCTAAGTTAATAGGAATGTAATTCATTGGCGAGGGATCAAAGTTTGTCAGCGTTTGAAACTGATAAATATGAGCGTGCTAAAAGTCCTCATTAACGAGTGGCAAAGTATTACCACCCAAGTCTCGTTTTTAAACGTCATAACCGTACTTTACTAAATGGTTTTGAAAACAAAACTAACCGAAAATGTCGTTTGATTCTTAATGGCAAGCCCAACCCTTATACGTGTTATGTACAGTACTTCAGAGTTCAGACGGAGATGTTAACCAAATATTTACCAAACCTTAATATAAGAATGTGTTAATTTTTCAGGTATCCGAATTACAAAACGAGGGCAGAGAAATGCTGATTGTGACGAGTGGTGCCGTGGCTTATGGAAAGCAAAAGTTGACCCAGGAGTTCATTATGTCACAGAGCATGCGTCAAACGCTGTCACCTAAGGACAACTACAAAGAGGCGAGTAACTTTCTAATACCGTAAACAACCGGCTAGAACCAGATTTTAAATAGGCAATCTAGCAATTTACACGTAATCTGAGTGTGCCTCAAACTCCTCATTTGCTCACGTACAGTACATTATGTTCGGTTGAAGTTGAAGAGGTCATAATGACCCCCTTTCATAGTTTTAAAAATATCGCCAGTTTTTTTTTTTTTGACGTTCTGTGCGTTTAATGTTTTTCTTTGTTATTTCTTGCTATTCCTTTTGACATTGAATGCGCAAAAAGAGACATACACTTTGAATAATAAAAACGATTCGGAATCTTCGTAATGCTCCTTTGTAATATGCAGTTTTGAATTTTGAAACTAAAAATAGCACCATTCTTCTAAACGCCAACAGTAGCATAACAAGGACCACCTACGGTCATTCATTAAGTAGACAATTCATACAATGAAGTAATCAATAAGGTCAGGATTTTATTACATCCGAGGAAACCGATGAAATCTCATTTTGTTTAAAAATATCCCACAGTTAAGAAAACGCAATCGCTGGAAACTGCCATTAATGGGGAACAAATCATGACCCAAACAACAGCTGTGCGGCATTTAAGGGATAAACTAACTTCCTTCCATGACGCAAACGCTATCATGGTTTGCCAAATGTTAGGGTTTCAAGCTCAAGCTGTTTGTTGCCAATGCACTTTAAAACGTTTATTGTTAATTACCGGCTTTAATGACGTCGTAATGAAATGAAACAAGTTTATCACACGACAAACCTGGCATCAGTTTTACGACAGCCATGAAACTGAGCATAGATACAAAAAAGACCAGGTTACTCAAAAACGAGCAGAACAGACAGTCTATAAAACGATTACAAAGGGACGCTGCAAAAACAAAGTAAACCGCTTAGTTTTGATTCGGTGCGTGATACACGCATTTTCCAACACGTAATTATCATTAAAATATATTAGCCTGATATTTTCGGAGTTTGAATTTGCCGCCCATAATGCGAGCGTTGATTCGTGGAATAGTCACGTGCCGACGCACGAGATTCCACGAGATAGAATGTGAGATTCCATTTTGGAAGACGCAAAAAATGGCGCTTGTTTAAAATCATGGCGTAAAATGCCAATTATCCACCATTGGAAATGCGTTTTTGGGGTTTTTCAAATACGATTTAGTGATGCAAAGCTATAAGGGTTAGACGGCTATTTTCTAACTTAAATATTGGTTTGAATAATTTACTAATTATTAACTTTGCAAGAAAATAATGCGCAGGATGCATTTATTGCGAAAGAATTTGGTGAAATTGTACAACAACAGGTAATTTGAAAAACCCACGCTAGCGAGGCGGTAGCGTTCGCAGCGCCATCTCTCGCCCAGTTGCGGAAGGGGTTCTTTCAAGGCGGGAAATTTGAAACGCTAAGATCCTGAATCCACACTTTTGAAATCCACCAACCCGGTTTATAACGAGGTCGAAAAATTGAAAAGTGCCACAAAATTTGCGATATTTTGTAAACTTTTTTTCCAACTTTCAGGGCAACAACTGCGTCACATCGCGTGCTGCAGCAGCCGTTGGCCAGAGCGGATTGATGGCCTTATACGACGTCATGTACAGTCAATATGGGGTGAAGATAGCCCAAGTAAGTGTGCTCAATCCTAGCTACGGCCGAATTAGTTGCCGGGCAACGTTAATCTTGAAACTCTGTCTTATTTGCAGGTCTTGGTCACTAAGCCAGACTTCTGCAACGAAGACGTCCGAAAGCAGCTACTTAGCACGCTTCAGGACCTTTTGCTTCTCAACATCATCCCTATAATAAACACCAACGATGCTGTAGCCCCACCCCAGCAGCTGGATGGGGAGGATGTACCCGGGGTATGACCATGTTGCAACAAAATTAACTATACAGTCACAAATTACATGTACAGACCCAACAACCATAAAGAACATTTTATCAAAATAATAATTGCGAGCAATTTCGTCACCTTTGTCGCTTTCCTATACATGTATTCCCCTATAGAAGTACACCTGCTAAGAAGTTAATACAAATTTAATAAGTTTAAACTTATCTTCTCCTGTCTTTTGGCAGATTCTTAACATTAAAGACAACGACTGCCTAGCAGCTCAGTTGGCAGCTGAAATCCAAGCAGACACCCTTATTCTTATGTCAGATGTCGACGGCATTTACACCGGTCCACCATCTCTGGAGGGGTCAAGGTTGATCCACACCTACACCCCGGACTCAGCGAGCGAAATTGTATTTGGAGGCAAATCCCGAGTGGGCCTCGGAGGAATGGAATCGAAAGTAAGTTTAATGTGAATTGTAATAAGGATTGCATCTATGAGACTATGTGTTAACCAAATACTGTACACCTTCAAACGATTACATGAACTTGGAATCATCTTGTTTCGTATTTATGTACAGTACTGTATATAAATATAGTTTCCCTTTAAAAATTAATTAAAATTAATTGCTGCGAGGAGCTGAATATGACGCTATTATACCCCTGTTTATACCATGCGTGCAGAGGCGCAAAGATGCATCTAAAATTTGCTGTGATACGATTTAGTTGTAACAAAATCTTTTTAAAAAATTTGACAAGCGATTTTAAAATAACACCACTTGCAGTTTTGGCAATTTCAACAAAAAGTCGAAAGTCGATTTGATCTAACATTTGAATTTACCTCGATTTCTCAGGTCAAATCTGCCACATGGGCGTTAGAGCGAGGCGTTTCGGTGGTCATTTGCAACGGGATGGAAGACAAAGCAATAACTAACATAATAAGAGGTCAAAGGATCGGCACATTTTTCACCGAATCTAAGTTTACCGACCCGTCAGTAGAATCGGTCGCCATGAAAGGTAAATGCATTTTTCCATCTCAGTAATTGGGGAATATTGTGGGCGACCTGGCAATGAGATGCCAGATCGATTTATGAAATAACAATTAATTGCCGTTGCTAGATAATTATTCATAAAATACGTTTTTAGGTAAAACATACTTTTTCCAGATATCTTTATTTTAACGAATATCCAATGAAAGACAGTGCAAGTCAATTTGTAAGCAAAAACTTAGCTAAAAAAATACTAATATTTTTAAAATATAACTTTAAATAAGTTTGTAAACATGTACATGTAATCATTATGAACTTAATACACTTCTTGAAAGTCAATTTGTGAGGAAAAAAAACTTAAATGAACACTACATACAATATTTTAAATCTAACATTTCGTATAGTGATTTTGATAAAATGTTATTCTTAATTGTCTTGACAAGTTTTTGAAGAGGTTTTTAAGATAAAGCATCCAATCCAACTAACTAATTTTTCTATAACGAATAATGTTTTTAGATGAAATATACGTTTTCGAAAAGCTAATCTTCTGATGTACATGACACCATTCTGGACTTAAAACCATTCTTCTTGAAAGACAGCTTAACGGAAAGTTCCCTCCCACCCCTGCCATGATAAAAAATTGAAAAATTGTATACATAAAACCTCTACGAATAATGAATAAATCGTCGTGATAATAATTTTGCTTGATAGTCTGGTTACTTATGGAGGCGACAATTCAACTTTAATGAATAAATGCCCTTTGATTAATTAATAAAAAGATAATTAATAATTCGAGTTGCCCAATATTGTCAATAGAGGGCGCCAACGACCATTTTTTTAAATCTAATTATCTTTTTTTATTAATTAATCAAAGGGCATTTATTCATTAAAGTTGAACTGTCGCCTCCAGAAGTAACCAGACTATCGAGCAAAATTGTTATCACGACGATTTATTCATTATTCGCAGAGATTTCATGTATACAATTTTTTCAATTTTTTAACATGGCAGGGGTGGAAGGGGAACTTCCCGTTAAAGGAAAATTTCTTGCTGTGAGAATCTAACTTTCCCCTGCCCCGGGCTATCCGTTTTCACCTTAACCGTAACTTTCTTGCCTGGCAACTGCCGAAATGCTCTGTTGACTTCTGCTTTCTCAGCCCTTGACAATGTCTCTAATTTGCCCAATTTGTTGCCATTTCAGGAAGTCACCCCCTTCCCGGTTCCTGTCATCATCACTGAGGACACTTCGGGCGAAACCATGGACTCTGTCGCCGCCTGCGAGGAAAATGGGACTCGGCCCCAGACGCTAGCGGTCTCTGGATCAGGCAAACTCCCGGTGAAGGACAAGGATGGGCGCATCAGGCGGAAGTCGGGTGACGACGTGCTGAACGCTACCAGCCCCCAGCGGAAGTCGCTGATCTTCGAAGCGTTTCGGCCGCGTTCCAAGTCGGATATTAGCAAAACGAAAAAGCCATCGGTGATCTCGAGTGTGAGGCAGTCGCTGCACAACACGTTTCATTCCCAGTCGAATAAGAGCAGCTACTCGCCGGGTGGAAGTGGTGATCTCAAAGACATGCCCAGTGACCACAAGAAGGGCTCCCGCTCGGGCGGGGAGGGCAAGGCCAGTGCCATGTCCCGGGTGATGGACATGTTCCGCGCCCGGTCGCATTCCCTGTCTTCGGACTCTAGGAATAAAGCGGGTAGCCCAAAGCCGCAGGTAATTTCTCTTGCATTTTCACTCGGCTCATAGACTTTTTTTCTCTTAGCCTCTCCTGCCAGAAGGTATCGGTGACTTAAGACGTGACAATTCTATGGTATGGTTCCACTGCAAAACACCCCATAAATTACATTCACTGCGAACGACACTTTCGTTATAATGCCTGCTACCACGATACCTAGGTCCAAAACACCTTATTGGAGAAGGCTGACAACACATGGCCACTCTCTATACTAAAAGCTCAATGTTATACTTCCTAAGGGGCCGTGAAAATATTACGTAACGCACCAGACGGTAGGTGGGTCTTCCCTGGTGGAAAGATTAGTCTGTCACTACTCAATAGTGATGAATAGTGGAGTTTTGGACTGCTGATGTCAGCATATGAAAATCAGTATGGATACTGACATCACTATGATGATGATATTACTGTGGTTAGTAATATAACTATTACTATGGATAGTAGTATCACTATTACTACACATAGTAAGCAGGCCTGATAGTAATATCAATATTATTACCTGTACTGATAGTATACCACTAATACTAATACTGTATTAGTATATAATTCTGTAGTGTTAAGTAGTGATATATACTGGTATCACTAGTTTCCAGTAGTGTCAGTAATAGCATAGTGATATCAGTCATTGCAACTAAAAAGGTGGATAGTGATTTTAAATGTTTGCAGTCAATTTAAACGCATTTTTGTAAGTTATTAATCTCACTAAACAGAGTTGCAATTTAACCATACATGTGCAAGAATTTCACGAACTTTGTGCAAGTGTACTG
>JAQGAF010003369.1:0-17933 GCA_034687865.1 Kryphioiulus occultus
TTTCAGTCAGAAAATGCGCCTTGCTCTTTGTTTCAGACATAATATATGTCTTGTTCTACTTTTCAGACATTAGAAAAGACTTTAAATAAGACTATGTTTTTACAGTGCAGACGTGACACAATCGGCATTCATATTCTCTATTATGCTGCTTTGACTATTGTACTTTATACCCCGAAATCTGAGCCCAGTTGAGTACTGTAAGATAATTCTGTGTACTGATAACTACAATGTGTACTATAATAGGGCACAATCACCTTGTATCATCACATAAGAAACGTTTAGATTAAAATTTAGAGAATTCTTACATGAGTAATCATATTAACATGCTATTGATAATGTTCAAAACATGTAAATTGAATCAAATTGACAATTAAAAAAGGATTGAACAGTTAGGCAACGTGGTTTTTTTCCATCACTAGTATGATGGTTCCTGAAGAGTGGATACATTCGGATAACAAAAGTGAATATTGATATTACATTTTGGATATAAATAAGTCTCGTTTGATACATTTTGGATACGAATTAGTCTTTGGTGGTTACTGTTCGACATTTTGGCAACCTATTGGAAACCCTTGAAATGCTGTAAATTGAATAGAAAGGAAAACTTTCAACAAACAATAATTAAACTTTGTATACCAATAATACACCATACAAATACCTTGATACCTACTGCTTGCGAGAAATTAACTGCATTATACTTCAAATTTGAGTAAGGGATGCAAGAAATAAGATCAAAAATATGGATGCAAGAAATAAGATCAAAAATATGGATGCGAATGGGATCGCATTTCCATAAGTGGATTAAAATGACAAGGTATACAACCTCGAGGGCTTGGATTAGAAATTCTGATGGATGGGACAAGGTCACCCACAAAATTATGGCATTAGTGGCACGTCAGCTAATGCATAACAGCAAATTGACGATGCAAAGCCGGGTTTCGCTTGTAGTCATTTCTGAAGAGTATGTCAAAATTCAAACTTGGAATACTAAGAGCCAAGCTAACTCAGGCGTTTTAATCGCTCATTTGAGTGTGCGTTTTTGCACTGTTGCATAAATGCCCAGGCCCTGGTTATGGACACTCATCACTGATGAGCAGTTGGCGGTCATCAGCATGCCGGACGGCCTTGACTGGCACTGTACATAAGGCTCTTGCGAAACCCCAAACCTGTCTATCTCTGCCTTGGAGTCAGACTCCACTTTCACATTCTCTGAAGCACACTGTTCAAGAAAAGACATGGACGCCATGAATGTCTCCTACGACTGCTTTTCCCCGGCGATGTGCAGGGCTGCCCCGGTCAGCCCGACGTACAAACGGCAGCTCTTCGGCTTCGAAAACAACTTCGACATCTGCAATTCCATCGAATGGCACATGGCGAACTGGAAGATGTGCTACTATTTTATCGCTGGCTATCTGGTGGCCATTATCGTTGGGCTCAAAATCATGAAATCACGTCCACCCTTCAAGCTCCAGAGTGCCTTTGTCACTTGGAACGCTGTCATGGCGGCCATCAACATCTTCTGCGCCTGGAGGACAGTGGCTGCCCTACTGTACCAGATCAGGGTGGACAGCTTCTACTCGACTGTATGTGGCCCCGTCTTCAGCCAACAATACCAGCACTCCTTGGGCCCTTACGTCTCGGCCTTTGCCTACTCCAAGTGCTTGGAGCTGGGCAACACCGCCTTCATCATCCTCCGCAAGAAGAGGCTCATTGGCCTGCACTTGGCGCACCCCACCTCCATGGTCCTCTTCGCGTGGTCTTGCTTCGGCTACCCCAGCCCAATCCACAACTACGTCATGGCCATGAACTTCTTCGTGCACTCCATCATGTACTCCTGCTCCTTCTTCGAGGGGCTCAATGTCCCGGTTCCGAAGCCAGTCAGTCATAGCATCGCCTTGCTGCAGGTGTTCCAGATACCGGTTGGCTTGTTCGTCACATTCTACACGTACTACGTGACTGCCAAACCGGAAGTTGGATGCTGTGTCATCGACGCCGCCAACGACCTTGTCTTGTCTATTTATTTCGCCTATTTCGTCCTGTTTTCCAACTACGTCCGGTCCAACGCGGTGAACGTGCCATTTTTAGCGAAGCATAAGAATAACCCTAACTGATGGGGATGAATGAAAATTGACTGAGACTGTCTCGCACGACTGTGCCACAAAACACATGTTGCAAAATCTGTTTGTGGATGGCAGGGCTGGACCGGGCTTCTGCTGTACCGGAGACTCCTGGAAGGCCACCATTATTGGCTCCTGGACTTAAATGTGTTCTAGTCCAGCCCTGCTTGATTCTGCTCTCTAATTGGAAATGGAAAGATCGATGATAAATTTCAATTTATTGCTGATCATGGTTACATATTTGCAGCTATTGGTTATCAATTTCTAGTATCAATGTGCTTAGTTGCTCACTGATTTTGACAGTCATACTATTGTAGTTATAATAATAAGATAATTTATTCCATATGGAAAAGGTAATGCAATGGACAAATGCCACTTACATTCATACTCGTCAATATAAAAATGCCCCACTATACAATTAGTAAAAGTCAAGCGAATTTAAAAAGTTGAAAAAACACGTTAAAAGTGGCACCACATTCACTATATGTGCTGGTAGGGAATTTCAGATGCTCCACACACGACTAATAAAAAGTTGTATTGAGCATGTTGATATCAAACAAGCATCGCTGAGTTTTTCGGAATTTTATGGCGGTGAAACGTTACTACCTTTCTCCGCTGGAGGGCGCTGTGCTGCAAGATGTGCAACGGAGAAGGTGTTGCAGCGGTTTCGCGAATTTTTTTTGCGGCCATATTAATAGAGATTTGGTAATCGAGTTTCATGATATCAACCAAGCATCTCTCAAAGTTAGTTTTTGTGTTTTGGTTGTGGTGAATTGTTTCTGCTTTCCACCGCTAGAGGGCGCCGAGTCGTAAAATTGCATCTTTCCAATAAAGCGCCCTCTAGCGGGTTAAAGGCGGAAGCACTTCACCATTGTAAAATTCCAAACACAACTTTAAAAGGTGCTTGTTTGCTATCATTAAACTTCATTACCACATCTCTAGTAATACGGCCGCAAAAAAATTCACGAAGCAGCTGCAATTTTCGTGAAATTGCTGCAATTGCTTCCACCTGATTCAGCGCTTTTGCGACTTTTTTTGCGTCTGCATCATAATTTTTTATATGGTATTCGAGTTCGAGTTTTTAATTTGACTGCAGTGAGATGATTTTGCTTTCCGCCGCTAGAAGGCGCCAATTCGTAAAATGGCATCTTTCTAATCAGCGCCCTCTAGCGGTGTAAGGCGGGAACATTTCACCGCCGTAAAATTCCAATTGCCGTGAGGTTAGACCAGAATGCGATCTCTGTATGTATGGAATTGAAGACATTACCCATGTACTATGCAGCTGCCCAGCATTGACAAGCTGGAGGGTTTGGGATGGAAACTGCATTAGTGGAAGAATGGCTGGGATTTATAGGGTGAAAAACAAATAGGTCACTCCATAAAAGTAGCTAAACGCTTGCTTGGGCAGTGGCACAGGCTAAAGATGCATCATACCCCATTAAATAGATCTGCCAACTCTGGTAGATACCAGTGCGGGGAAGAGTAGTGTAGGGAAGAGTACAGTAGTGGCTCCTAGCGAGCGCCCGTCATAAAGGGTCCTGCTACACATCATAGTCATAGTCCAAAAAAAACTTAAGAGACATGCTTGTTTGATAGCACCAAACTCGACTGTTGTTTCTCTAATAAACCTGCTGCAATAAATTTACTAAATCGTTGCCATAATTTTAGACACCCTGTATTTCTTGCCAAATTGCAATAAACTGTTTACAATGATTGCTAATGTGGACATTGTTGATGTGGACATGCCAGTTGATGTCTTCCTAACTGCTGTCTATAGGTTTCCTATACATGGTGTTTGAGAAATCATGGTCACAAATGCAAATGTTAGTTGAACTCATAAAATCGATCATAAATATCAACATATTCATTAAGGACCCACCTTAAAGAGCTAGGGACCCCTACTTGTGTTAGGTATCTATAAAAGACTGCTTCAGTTTTGTGGTGGTTAAAGAGTCTGATCTCAAACAAGCATCTATCAATGTTTTGTTTGAAATTTACTGGTGGTGACAAGTTTACGCATTCCGCCGCTAGAGGTCGCTGAGTTGAGAGATGTAATTTTCCTACTTAGCACCCTCTTGTGGCGGAAGGCGGAAACACTTTACAACTTTGAGATATATAAGTCTTAACAACCAATAATGAATCCTTAAAGAAACTATTATAGCTTTCTTTTACAAGGTTTTAAATGTTGCATACCTTGATACCTACTGGATACTAAAAATTAACTGAAATTGTACTTAAAATTTTTGCAAGGGCAACTTACAACATATAGACGACCTCTGCAGAGGTAATGTGGTGACTGTCTGGTCAGTTAAAATGTGGTCAACATAGGGAGGTGGTTAACCTTGGGTTCCCAAGTAAAAATATCATTAGAAAACAATTCAGATTGCCAGTTGTCTGGAAATAACTATAATTGTTTTGACTTATTTCAAATGTTATTAAATGACATGCACCCAAATTCAATTGATGGGTATGATTTCACAAGCCATTGACAGCTATTGGCCATATTGCTATCATGAAATATCAATTAGTTACCATTGACACGGTTAGGAATTCAGACTTAAGCTGTTGATCGAAGTTGACATCAAATGATTTTGATTTCATCATGAAACTTTACTAATAATGAAAGAAATTATAAACATTTGGTGAAATTGGTATTAATTGGTAAAATTTGATTGTAAGTTAATGAGAAAAATATTTTAATATCAGATGGAACTGTAGGTCTATTTCAAAATGAATTTCAGAAATACTACAAGTTACAAGTTTGGAACCATTGGTCATAAAAGATAATGGTGACAATTAACACCAATTAATAACAACTGAGCAATAATGATATTAAATGGACAATTAATACCAATTGCTGTCATTAAACATATTGATTGACTTGTTAAACAATTCCAATTTACATTTACATTTAACCAATTGATATCAATTAATATAACCAATTGATATTTTTACTTGGGTTGAGGTTCTACTGTAATTATTAAGGTAGAAATGAACGAAAATTAGTTATGTAATTAGGCTTAAAAGGTTGAAGCCAATTCGATTTTGTTTTGGTTAAATAGTGGATTTCAGAGGAGGGAGAATTACTTGAAATATTAAGAGATCCCAATATGCACCATAAAAATACCTTGATACCTATTGGGTACTAGAAATTATAGTAGAACCTCTGTAAGTTGACCGCCCAAGCGACTGTCGCAAACTGGTCAACACAATGAGCTGGTAAAATATGGAACGAGGCTTGTACTGGCACAGGATTTTAATTTCGTGAACTACATATACTTACATTTTACAGTAATCGTTCACGAAAAATCTTCTTAAAATGTTCATATTACAGTACCAGTGTTGCTAATGTGCTGCAAATTTATCCAGCAATTACACGTTCGTTACTGTAGGGGTACTGAAGAGTTTCAAAATGAACTCTTCTACATGTACGAGTTAATCTCTATAGAGACAGTTACTGTTCAGGGGTGTACAGTATAAGTTTTGCAAGCCGCCAATAAATTTTATCATCCCTGACTTTCCCTGACCAAATCTGATTAATTTCCCAGGCTTATCAAAACAAATATCACATTAATTAAAATAACTTTATCTGCCACACTACAATTAACTATTTTTTTGTAATTTTCTATCAGGATAACTAGCCAAAACTTCAATTAAATTTCCCTGGCTTTTCCAGGTTTTCCAGACACGTTTCGGAAAATTTCCAGACAATTTATAGAAACAATTTTTGCAGATTTGATCCAAGCAAATATACCATATGGCGCAAATTTTAAAAATTATAGATCTGATCACGAAATGATGAAATTAGCCCACAATTTTGTAAGAATAAATAATAATCTTTATAATTAAGAGGCTGCCGTAGGCGAATTTTTTGAAAAATTACAAGAAATATTGGATTTTTAGTGTATTAATATTAATGACGGTGCGAACACTATTGGTTGAATCCACTACCTCTGAAACACTGCATTTTAGAATAGCATTTTAGATAAATTAATGATAGTGATAATAAAAGGTAATGAAACGCCGTAGGCGAAGTTTTTACAAAAAGTAGAACACAAATACAGCTTTTCTAATGCTTTTCATGAGATTCTTAAACCAACTTTCTGAAGAATCACACTATACAAATTTGCTAAAACACGTTATTGTTTGTATATATGTATATTTCTTCTGATGCCTTGTTTGTTTTGCTAGTATGAAATAGCATTATCTTTTTCCTATTGTTCAGGATAAGAGAACAGGGTTCCCACAGGACATAGGAAACCTGGAAAATCTGGCAAAGTCAGGAAATTTGAAACTTACTGGGAAACCTGGGAGAATCAGGTCAATTTTGAAAATGTTTAAAAAGTCAGGGGATTTCCAAACTTTGAGTTATAATTTCAATCTAGATGATATTTCAAATATGAATAATGACGTTCACAATTCTCCTAATTAACAATCCAAATTTTGAAAAACCCATTTCAACATCTACATGTACATACCATATTTATATGTTGTGTGAATTCAGTTTTTGTACACATTCAAAATTATCATTTTAGTCATTGGCTATGCAGATTAAACCATTATTTATTGTCAAAATCAAAATAGTTGTGCCACAACATATTTCCAGACATTATGAATTTCCCTGACTTCCACCTTACTTTCCCTGACTTAATGGTCAAAATGTCCATATTTCCCTGACCGCATTCAATTACCGTGACTTTTCCTTACGGGTTGAACAGTTTGGTGGAATAAATTCTTATACAAAAAAGAACCCTACCATTTCAATTTGTAGTTTCTCAGCACTCTGCATCCAAACTACGCAGGCCAGCACAATTGGCACCTGCAAAATTATTCGGTTACATGTTTAGCTTTTACAAACATTTGCGTACACAGCTCAGTAAGAGCTAGTATTGAATGTGTGATTGCCCAGCTACTGAGTACAGGAGCTAGTCCTGAATAATGGAATGAGCAGTTTGCGACATCAGCCATCTGGACCTGTATTATAAAAGGTTGCCAACTTGCGAATACATCACTCTGCCTTGAACCTTAGCCTGCACTTCATGTTCCTGCATTAACATGGCCGCCACCAACTATTCCACCTACAAGTGCTATTCGCCAGCGGTGTGCAGGTCTGCACCGGTCAGTCCAACGTACCAGCGGCACCTCTTCGACTTCGAGAAGAACCTCGACTTTTGTGGACTTTTCGAATGGCACATAGAAAACTGGAAGATATGCTATTATTTCATCGTCGGCTACCTGGTGGCCATTTTTGCTGGACGTCACATCATGAAGTCATTTCCACCATTCCAACTACGTGGGGCCTTGATAGCTTGGAACGCTACCATGGCAGCGGTCAGCATCTTCTGCGCTTGGCGCACGGTGACGGCACATCTCTACCAGACCAACCTCGATAGTTTCTACTCTACAATTTGTGGCCCCACTTACAGCAAACAATATCAGTCATCCTTGGGCCTTTACGCTGTCATCTTCGCTTACTCCAAATTCGTGGAGCTGGGCGACACCGCATTCATCGTGCTCCGCAAGACACCGCTCATCATCCTCCACTGGTTCCACCACGCCACCGTAGTCTTCTTCGTGTGGTCATGCTTCGCCTACCCCAGTCCTATCCACAACTACTTCATGGCCATGAACTTCTCCGTGCACTCCATCATGTACTCCTACTACGTCCTTAAAGTGTTCCGTGTCCCGGTGCCGAAGCCGATCAGCATGGCCATCACATCGCTGCAGCTGCTCCAGATGCTGGGGGGCTTGTACGTCACCCTCTACACGTACTACATGAGGTCCACAGGCTGCTGCGTGATTGAAGAAGCCAACCAGATTGCCCTGACCATCTATATGGCCTACTTCGTCCTGTTCTCCAATTTCTTCATCCGGTCCTACATCGTGAAGAAGCGATCGATGCCGGTGCACGGCAAGAAAATGGACTAACAGGACAGGGAAAATGGCACTGGGGATGTTGCATGAGACTGCTACACTAAACCCATGTTTTGTTTTTCAATAAGGGGTGATGTGAAATTTCATTAGATACGGCTCAAAACTTGCACTTGTAATGTAATAGTCCATTCCAAAAAGGATTGAGACTTTTGAAGGTAAAATTACAACCGTATTATTAAAGAAATATTTATCTGTTGACTGTTGCATGTTTCAATAATTTTGTCCAACTCCTGTATGCTTGCAAGAGGACGTCCAGGATGGAGGTTGCTGGTACAATTGACTACCAAATGTTCAGTTCACATTGTTACGATGCCATACAGCTGTACAATGCTGGACCGTATTATTAAAGAAATATGTATGTGTTGCTAGTGTGTGTTTCCATCATTTTGTCCAACTCCTGTCCAGGATGGAGGTTCTGGTACAGTTGACTACACAACTTTCAGTTCCCATGTGTTACGATGCCGTACTGCTGTACAAAGCTGCACCGTATTATTAAAGTTATACGTATCTGTTGTTATATTGCGATATTTCACACAATATTAGACCACAATAATAGTACGTCAAGTAATTTTCAAGGCATGAATCGAACGTTGACATGCCATAGGCGAAACTTTTCTTAGATATAATGGGCAATATTACAAAAATACACGTATATCAACAATACTGTACTGTATTTTTGTGGACTTTAGAAATTGTATGAAATAGTAATACTGCCAGAAAAGTCGTAGGCCAATTTTTAAAAAAAATACTAGGTTTGAAATGATAGATTTTAATCTACGTTGTCATACACAAATTTGTTTAGCAATTGACACAAATGATGGATTTTGTTACAATTTATGAAACATATTGAGAATTAAGTTATTTGAATGCGTGAATTTTTTTTAAAAAATAGACAAATCCTATTCATAAACGTGTTAAGAACTTAGGTGCGCCGCCGACGAACTTGTGCAAAAAAAGTTCTCAAATGATTAATTTTGGTTTTTTTAAATTGCTTTAAAAAAATTATAAACTATCTCAATTTCTATGACCGCTTCACGGATTTTGAATAATTTCTTGACAGTCCCCGACTGTTTTTTCATTTCCATGACATTCCCTGAGTTTAAAAAAGTGGGAACCCTGTACAGGGTGTTCTGTTGATACAATGATAGTTCTTGAAGGTAAATTTTAGAGTCGGTCACGGGGAATCTGGAAACCATATTTGCCGTGAACTTGAATATCCCGTTCAAGAAACCGCTGCAGATAGGCTCCTTCTGAATGTTCTGAACGAGTCACATCGAGCTAGTTTTTTTTTGTGCGAGTGACCATCCTGTCACATGGATGACCTTGAACGGGACATTCAAGGTCACGGCAAATATGGGTTCCGGATAGCCGCTGTCGACTAAAAGTTACCTTCAAGAACTATCATTGTATCTCTTACCGTAAAGATATAATTTATTTCGCTGGGCACTGACTAAACAGAACGTCCTGTATAACATGATATATTTATAAAGTGGTCCTATTTTTTGAAAAAACATGAACCATAAAATGACGTCCTTTTTAGACGTCTTTTGAAAGGCGTCATTTCCTGACCAAAAAATGACTTCCGTTTTGGACGTCTTTTGAAACAGGTCATTTTCAGCTAAAAAAAGGTACTGAAAAGAAGACGTCACTTTACGACGCGATGACGTCTACATGGGTGGTGTTTCCATCATTTTGTCCAACTGTATGCTTGCAGGAGGACGTCCAGGATGGAGGTGGCTTGTTCAGTTGACTACCAAATTTTCAGTTCCCATGTTTTGTGATGACGTACAACAGTGTACTTCTGTACGCCCTTGCTGCATGCCAGTGGTAGCAAACTGAAGTGTGATCAACATTTGGATCATGCCCCCTGATGTGCGTAAGAAATCCTGTTGGTGAAATGCATAATTCAAGAATTTGACATCAATGGTATTCAGTATTCTGAGAAGTGAGAACCTTTGGGGGAACCTGGGTGGCTTTATTGCTTTGCTGAGAAGTTGTGCAACATTCCACCGAAAAAGCACATATAACGACCGCACACATTATTTCCTTTTGCTAAGTACAGATAATTGTAGAGTTGAGTGAATAAACCTCAATGAGTAAGAAAACGTTAATTTCAAGATTTTAGCAGGACAACTGCAACACCTTCCATGGTAAGCAAAATCTTCAGATTAAATTCGAACAGATTCGAACAGTGAGGTCAGACTTCATACTCCAACACTGCAAAGCAACTTGAAGATGTCCTTATAATTGAATGATAAATAATATTCAGTTAGTGAATATTCAATATTTATAGCTGATCGAGCTAGTTAATCCCAGCAGGACTGAAGGGTACAGAATACCAAATTGATGAACATACGTGTACATGTACATGAAAGCTTATTCCCATTACCTTGTACAACTTTGACCAACTCCAGTAGATGCCGGCTGGTTGTCCAATTCCAGTGAAAATGAATTAGAGGGGTTATGGGGTCAAAACGTCGACTTTCCTGGACATCGTTTATGCACGGCCACCTAAACGAATTTAGTAGACCAATAAAATAAACTGCAGTGCAATATTATCGCATAACCTCGGCAACGATTTCATGAAACATCTCTGTAACATTTCCTTGGAATTTTCCGGCGGTGAAATGTTTCCAACTTACACCGATAGAGGGCGCTAGTCAAATATGGTTCAAATAAGTCGTCACAAAAAACATCGTTTTTGGAATAAAAACTGTGTTTTTTCGAGAATATCGAGTTGTTAAAAGAAATGCATGCTAGGCTATTAACCGTAGAGGATTACCATGCAGACACGTATGCATTTTTAGTTGGCATATATCCTAATCCCAATCAATGCCAGGGGATTCAGTTGACCTTCTGGGAGCATGGTAATGGGGAAGATAATGTACACCTCATCCTCTTCCACTTACGGTTAAGGGACCTCTGTTTAAACTCATCCGAAAAGTCAACACACAGGGAACGTGCAATCCCAAACTCCCACCGACCTTGAGCTCTGCTTGCACTCGCGTTGGTGTACTTGGTTATGCTGGCAACGAAGTTTTTATTCCTGTCGCAATCCTAGTTAGGGACATACATATCAATTGGAGACATTAGCCTACCAGACCAACGCTATAAGAGGATGTCAAAAGCCATTGTCTCAGACCTCTTGCCAGCACCTCATCTTCACTTTCAGTGACCATTTACTCAGGGATGAGCATGGCCACCATCAACGATTCCTCCTACCAATGCTATTCAGTGTCGAGCTGCTTGGCGGCAACCTCTAGCCCGATGTACCATCGTCACCTCTTCGATTTCGAGAAGAATTTCGACGTTTGCAGTCACTGTTCATGGTTGATCATGAACTGGAAGATCTGCTACTATTTTATTGCTGCCTATCTAGTTGCCATTTTCGCTGGACGCCACTTCATGAAGTCTCGTCCTCCCTTTCAGCTCCACACCGCATTGGTCTTCTGGAACGCAACCTTGGCGGTCCTTAGCATTTTCTGTGCCTGGCGCAGTCTATCGGCTATTCTCTACCAGATGGACCTGGTTGGCTTCCATCAGACTGTATGTGGCACTGTTTTTTCCAAACAATATCAAAAGTCCATTGCCATATACATGTGGATATTCGCCTTGTCCAAGATCTTGGAGCTGGGTGACACCGCCTTCATCGTGCTCCGCAAGACACCTCTCATCATCCTCCATTGGTTCCACCACGCCACCGTCGTCTACTTCGTGTGGTCCTGCAGTGCCTATCCCAGTCCTATACACCCCTACTTCATGATGATGAATTACTTCGTGCACTCCTTCATGTACTCCTACTACCTCCTGAAACTGCTCAAAATCAGAATTCCGAAGCCCATCAGTATGGCTATCACATCGCTGCAGCTCTTCCAGATGCTGGGGGGATTGTTCCTCGTCTTCTACACCTTCTACATGAGGGCTACACCGGAAGTTGGCTGCTGCGTGATCGACACTGCCAACCAGATTGCATTGGCCATCTATTTCGCTTATTTCGTGCTGTTTTCCAATTTCTTCTTATGGACCTACTTGTTGAAGAAGCGCTCGTCATTGGGACCCATCAAGAAATCAAATTAGACTTTCTGGCAATTGGCTTCCCAAGCTTTTTTCGATCACTGCACCCTTTAAATCGCTAATTTTTTTTGATTCTATAATTGTAATTGATGTGTGCTGCCCTGGAAATCTCTTTTGCACCCCCTCCCCACTGCGGGCGCCCATGCTATCTACTATAAATAGCGAAAATGTAGAGGAATATTTTTCCAAATTTTCGATATTCATTGACGAAAATGTTCCAATCGCAGCCCCAATGACTAAATCCGGCACTTGCTAGACTATCTGTGATTCAGACAGAGCTGACTCAAGGAAAGTCAGTGAAATGTGGACATTTTGCCCAAACAGTCAGGAACAGTCGGGTCGGAGTCAGGAAAAACTTTTAAAAAAATTTGAATTTCAATTTTGTGCTGGAAATTTTTAATTATTAATTCAACCACATGAATTACACCTAAAATTCGTCATTTCCAGTAGTTTTCAAAAATTTCACCTACGGCGTTCCGATGAAAATGCGAATTTTTTCAAAAATATTAGAGGAAAATTGTGTTACAAATCAGATATATGCGTGTGAAGAAATTTCAAAATGTTAGATACATGTACTTGAATGATCAAACTGTTGAAAATAGTTAGGTTTACTTACTTGTGAAATTATTTATTAGATAAGTCATTTAAATTGATCAGATTTGGTCAGGGAAAGTCAGGGAAAGCCTGGGAAATTGAGTTGCAAATTTTGATATGTACCCTGTACAGTGGACTCGGCTTAATGCGATCGCGGATAATGTTATTAATTATTCGTTTATTGTTAATAGCGAAACGCTCGTAAACAAATGCGCTGTGAAATTATCAGTTATTTTAATCAACAATTTGCTTATTGTTATTATTTTCCCTCATGGAGGATTGTTAAAACACGAGAAATTAGAAGTTTTGAAAGAAAATGTCTAAAATGATGCCCCATCTGCAATGAATAGCAAAAATTTCGAAGAACATTCTTTCAAATCTTCGATATCATTGACAAAACTATTCCATTAGCAGCCCAATGATTAGATCTGACACTTCCCAGACTTTCTGTGATGCTAACAGAGCTGACTGATGAAAACGATTTTGTTGTAGACGAATATTTTAGTGTGTACATTTTCAAATACAATAAATGTACACGTGTGAATTGATTGCAAACCAATATACATGTAAGGAATTTTTTTAGCTGTAGATAGTTTTATAAGTTTAAATTATGTGATATACATGTATATGTATATAAGAATTCAAATTAATTAATGAACGCTTTTTTGCCATTCGGTTATTGTATAAAATCTTTAAAGGCGTTGATTGTCCAAAATGCTTGGGAAAGTTAGTTTTAATTTTTTTGGGCATGAAGGCGAATGTAAACTAATGTATAATCGTGGAGATATTCTGAAATTTTAAATTACAGTGCAGCAGACAATGTCTGGTAATATCAACTTCAAGAATCTTAATTTCTTCTATTGTAATTATTTAACCTGGAAGGACTAAATTGATGCATAATAATGACTGGATTATTCTATAAATTGTCCAAGTTGTTATTATATAATAACTGAAATATTATTTCAATATATATTTTCTTAGTCTTTATGGCCATAGTCTCAAAATGTTTATAATAATTTCTTCGAAACAAAATATGTATGTGCAAAGTAACAAAT
The DNA here is from genome assembly GCA_034687865.1 of Kryphioiulus occultus. Lineage (NCBI taxonomy): Eukaryota > Metazoa > Arthropoda > Diplopoda > Julida > Julidae > Kryphioiulus > Kryphioiulus occultus. The sequence goes on from JAQGAF010003369.1 coordinate 13,775, forward strand.
TGTGTACTCTATTCATTTGTTCATGAATTTATAGTAATTTTTGTAAGTAAACACGTTCTGAAAGGAGACATGCTGAAAGGGAATAGGAAGATATTTGTCCGCTAATCTATTTTTTTACTCATTCTGAATTATTTTGTCATGTAGTCAACCTTTCATCCTTTTTTGAAAGTAATTTTACATTTAGTCATAGTTGAAAATGCGATTGCAGTACATTAGCTACTTTCTAATATTACCGGTGTTTTAAAATGCATGTGAACATCAACTTCGAGACCTTTTTCATTTCTTAATATACAATACGTGAACTTATTGTATTTTACAAGGACGCTACAGTACTTGATGTCTTTTGAAAATAACATTTTGCACGTTTGCGGAATAATTTTCATTCCAGGTAGCACTTCAAAAAAATAATTGAGGCCTTATGTCGTTATTGTGTCATTGTTGCTAGCTGGGGAATAATTTTCAATTTGTTCAAATAACGTCACTTCAAACTGCTAGAATTGTTTTTGTATTCTAAACTTAATTACATTTGCACAAGGAAAATTGTTTTGGTTACCCTTCTCTGTTAGGCATTTTCAACTTTTTGGACACATTGTTCAAAAGATTTCTCAATAGAAAAAACTTCTGAATGATGAGAGGGATTGACCAAATAAAGACGAGTTTTTTTGAAGTATGATGATCTGTTGTCCAGTTTCCAAATTTCATACCATTTCGACTTTTGCTCTTATTTTAACGGATTTGTGATATTAAATCAGTCTACATTATTCTAAACTTACATTAAAAAAGGCACATTTTTTATGAACCTGTTCGTGTTTGATATATTTATATCGTAATTTTTCATCCTTATTTCACCTCGTTCTTCAAACCTTATACTTTTTTAAAACGTTGGTAAATTAAAATCTGAATCAATGTTTGCTTTATCTTAAGAACCAGAGACACCTGAAATTAGATATACATGTACATGTAGCTGGCAATCAAACTGGAATGGGAAAAACATGTACCACTTGTAGAGGATTGCATAGTGTAAATTAAAATAACTGGCTGGAATATGCACAGCGTTCCCACTGACCTGAAAAACCTGGAAAAGTCAGTGAAATTTCAAGTTTTCATACAACAGTCAGGGAAATTTTGTATCAGCTATATTGCAAGACTTAAATTTCCAAAAAACACAAATGATAAATTGAATTTGTTTATGATTCTGCTCAAAAGATGGCGTATCTAGTCACATTTATGCTATAGGGCCTCTACATTGGTGCGAAAGAACGACATGGATAAGTCAGGGAAATCATGGAAAAGTAGGAACACTGATGTCTTTACATGTAATTATGCCCTGTACCATTACAACATTAGGCAATCTAGATTTAAGCCAAAATCTTCGATCAAATTACGTTTCTATCAGCCTCTGAGCTTGTTTATGTTTCACAACAAATTACACAGAGGAAACAAACTTCATAGATTAAAACTGAATAAACACCATTGGAAGCGATAACAAAATGTGTCCAATCTGTTGTATAACCAAATGAATTAAGCTCTGCAACTGAGTGAAAAATCGTCATTAAAAAAACAAACAAGAAGTATGCCATATACAGTGGACCCCGCTTAATGTGATCGCGGATAATGTTATCACTCGATTATTGTTATCGAAATCGTCAAGTCCCGTTCATACAAATACACAGTAAAATCATCGCTTATAGTAATGAAAACTTCGCTTATTCTTATCATTTTCCCTCGTGGAGGATTCGTAAAACACGAGAAATGAGAACTTTTGGAAGAAAATGTTTAAATGATGTTCCATCTGTTATGAACAAGCAATATTTCCAGGAATATTCTTCCAAATTTTCGATATTCATTGACGAAAATAGCTATAAATAGCATTGTAAAGTTAAATTATGGTGATAGGTACAACTGTTCATCGGAATTCAAATTAAATAACGATCGACTTTTCTTGTCATTTGGCTATTTGAATTATTCGGATATTGTTATCAAAATAGCCTGGGCCCAATGTGCTCCCATTAAGCGGAGTCCACTGTACATGTACATGTAATTGAATACAAAAGGTCACATGATGACAAACATTTCTCTTGTCATCTACCTTAGACTACCTGTAGTTTTCCACAAAAAATCCATGGCAATGGCGCGTTTGATGTATCAGCAAATATAGACAATATTCCTATCAATCGTTTGTTGAAGTAGGTATTGCTGGAAACTGGAAATTCTTAGTTTTTATTTATTATCATTTTAAAACCTTGACTACAGTAAGCACTGACCGAAATGGTTAGCCCTTCCTCAACCTGTCTGGATTCGTCACTGGACTTATACATGTATAATTTCAGTTCTTAAAGCTTACATCTTTTTGAGGCACTGGAAGCACTGTTTTGGTGGTGAATATACGGTATGTTGTACATGTAATGTTCCGGATGGAAAAACCTTCGTATCTTCCTACCTCAAATTTCGAATTTTGTCAACGTTTTTTCCACCATTACCTTGCCTGCGCATCGAAAATTCGGGAACTATCGCATTGTGTGGGTGGTTATCCAAAATGTTTGGGAAACACTGGCTTATAAAAATTGGTCATTTTATTTTGTGTTGTATAAAAAAGAATTCTAGACTGAATAATCCAGGAAATATACAATTTTGAAATTATGTAGACACGTCATCTACGTCAAGAAACTTACTTTCCTCCATTGTCATAAATATTACATGTAATTTTCAATTCAATTCAATTCAATTCAATTTTTCAATTCAATTTTTTACCCTACAGTCAGCAGATGAATGCCAGGTGGTAGGGGGGATTTTTAGCTATATATTTGTTTCAACTTTGATGTGATTAGCATTGAACAATATTTAAATAAAAAAACTAGTTGGGAAGTTTGAAAAAAATGATCTCTTCCTGAATTGTTTTTCGAACATTCATTCGGCCATAAATTTCTATCACTAATTTTAGTCAAGACGATAGTGCGTTAGTAGTGTTACAACTTTCTTATATAAACGTTGTTATAAATGCATGTGCACATCCACCTTACGTGACCCGTTAAATTTTCTGTTATACAATGCATGTATATACACTTGTAAAATCTATTGGACAAGGACGTTTCAGGACTTAATGTCTCTTGAAAACTAACATTGTGTACGTTTGCATAATAATTTGTATACCAAGTTGCCCTTGGAATTAAATGTGACCAAATGATGATATTTTGCGCTTTTACTGGTTACTAATTTTTTATTTTTAAGCTCATTTTAAGTCAGTTCTAGTCTCCTTATCACTGGGTGAAAATAACACCATTTCAGGCTGCAACAAGGCATGATTTTTATGAACCCATCGTTGCCAGACAGTATAAATTCGTAGGTCTTCATCTGTATTTCACCTTGTTTTGCACACGTCGAAAATTTGCTTAGACGTTGTACCGGTACATGTAAATTAAAAACTGAATGATTTTTTATCATAAGAACAGAGGATTACAGAGTAATACCACCTATCTTATTTGTGACCATGACTTCTGAAACACCCTGTAGAGAGAGAAAATTCTGTTATGGTCTGGTAGTTTTCATCATTTATGTTCTTGTGTTTGTAAAATTATCACCTGCTGTACGTTTTTCCCTGCATTATAGCAATTTTTTGAAATATCTTTGTGAATGTTCGTAAGGGGAGGTGTACAGGTAAAGCAACTTATTTTTAAAACATTTTAAATACATTAACTTATTAGGTGTTAAGCAGCACACATTCTAGTTTGGTAAACACTTTACAGAAGTGTTCAGATAAGATATGAGTAAGATATTCGATGCTGGTTTGGCAATAATGGGTTTTGATGAGTTGATTCAATGGATTCGGATGTCCGTTTTGTTCTCACCAGAAAAAACACTGTTGGCTTGAGTTGAGTTAGTATACAATATAATCTGGTATGGTGTGCCAAAAGGAGGGTTAGAAGGGTGAAATCTATCAACCCAATTTAATCGTCAATTACCACTGCATTAGAATGGTCGTCCTTACAAAAATTTGAAAGGTATTTTTAAAGTTGCTAGTAATTAGGCTTCCATTTTTAGTATTTGTTTGGTATCAGAAATGTTTCAACAAGTATCAAATAAGTCTGATCGGGTGCAAAATATACCTATCATTGGTTTCAGAGGGATACCTTACAGTGTAAAACATTTTGGAAACCTATGA
>JAQGAF010003370.1:0-17932 GCA_034687865.1 Kryphioiulus occultus
AATTCCACAATCGGCGTTTTCGCAACCACCTCGTCCCTTATGGGCCTCTGTCGGTCTGTCCTCTGAAGACGGATCCATGACCTCTGAACTCGGGCATAATTAGCGGGAGGTCATGGCGAACAGGTCAGTAAACTCGGCTGCGCTTGACCACGCGTTGACCACGCCCGAGAACCTACTCGTCCAATTGTACATCTGCTTGTTTCCTTATTTGCAGGTTTCCGTATGGGCCATCGACTCAAATGCCAGGTAAATTTGCCAGATTTGCTGTTGGCTGACCAGACTGACCATTGGTCGGTTGGTTCATGGGTCAGCCGCCTTTTGCCTGCTCGTTGACCACAGGGATGGTCTTTAGCCAGGCACATCAATGCGTAATCTCAGGCTACCCAACAGCAATTTTTTTCTGCCAAAAATCCAATTTTTAAAAAAAACACCATCAAACTAATTCCAGGAATGGTCCCATCCATGATCGGGGGTGCCCCAGTGCCGGTCAGCCAGCCGTATCACGTCATGCCGCAGCAATACTACCACCATGCCATGCCGATGACCACTCCGTCGATGGTCCAGGTCAATGTGCCAAACGAGATGCAGCAGGTATGAATTAAATCCCCTCGGCACAAATGACCAAAGCATCATTGTGTCTGACAATGTTCACTCGTTCCAGAGCATTTATCAGATGACCGTGCATCCGGCCAGTGGCCACGGCTACGGACAGCCTGTGGCGCCAGGATACGTCCCGCAGCCCAAGGGGTCAGTAGGCATATTCAGGTCGTTAAAGCTTTACAGGCAGCGGTCATCATACGTGAAGCAATTTCGTTTGCTTATGCAAAATAATTTTTTCGAAAGTGGCGTTTTCAGTTAAATTTGGCATGAAATTTATTCAACATTTGCCCTTTAAAGAGGACGTTAAAGTATTATGTTATCATCTGTGGAGAGGTCCCCCAAATGATGACTGAAGTGAGGGGGATTTGGTTAAAAAAATAATAGGTAATCATTCTGTTTCATAAAATTTGGATTAAACCATCATTTTGATCCAGTTTTGCAGAAAATTTTGTCCAGGACATATTTGTTCTTATTATTCGATTCAGCACTACTTTTATGAGCTAAAATTCATCATTTCTGATCAGATTTATAGACAACATCGAAAAGTAATTTGGTCAATTGACCAATTATTGCCCATGATTTCACGTATGGCATATTTTTTGTCATTATTCGCTTCATCAGTAGTTTTGTGAGCTAAAACTCATCTTAACATACAGTCAAATTATATGATGTCATCATTTCTGTTGTCTAAAATTTGGATTACAACCCAACATTTTCGTATTTTTTGGCCTAGTTGTGCAGAAAATTTCACGTACAGTGTGTTTTTTCAAAAAAATTGTCAACGATTAGGTCATGGTGGGGGGAGGGGATTTAGTCAAATAATGGTGAAATCATCGTGGTTTCATAAAATCTGGGTAAAAATCAATCATTTTTGACCCAGTTTTGCAGAAAATTTAGCATTCGGTTAAATTTCTTCTATTATTCGCTTCAATGATTACGTCATTATGGGGGTCCGTAAATAACGATCAATGATGATATGGGAGGGGGTCTGAAAATCGCGAAAAAGTGTTCACATAATATTTGAACGTCCCCAAAGTTACTGGTGAGAATATAGGGCACACATTGGTGAAATAACTTCAAATGACGAATTTCCTCCCCATTTGGTTCTAGCAGCCCAATGATCGAGGAGCAGCGACGGTGGTTCGAACATCAGCAGAGCCAAATCAAGGAGCGGCTTTTGCGGGAGCGCGACTACCAGAAGCAACAGCAGCGGCTTCGGAATTTTAGCATGGGGCCTCCGGGGGGTCAGAAGCTGGAGGCGGACAAGCTGATCAAGAGCATGTTTGGGGCAGTTGAGGAGCGCAATCCCCAAAGACCATCGGGTAGGTTGGTCAATGATGACTTTTTAAGTCAAACACATGGCGGTTCCGTCCAAACATGTGCTTTTGGATGGTCACATGGCTCTTTGTTTTTGAAATGTTACCTCTCTTTAAGCAGCTCAAAGTGCAAAGCCAGCACCTCCCGTGGTCAGCGAGCAGAGTGCGAGGAACGCCTCCAGCGGTTTTCAAGCTAGTCAGAAGGCTCGCGACTGGTCCACCTTGGGTGATCTGCACGACGTATTTTCCCCATTTTCCGGTCCGAACACATCCGGTAAGTGCTGGGGTTGGGGGTGGGTGTGATTTCGAGAGTGGCTTACTCACTTACTAATACTGAGGACTCTGCTTAACGTGATCACATTGTGCCCATACGAGTTTTTCGAGACTTGGTGCTTTTGATATCAGTAAACGAATGATGGCATTATCTGCGATCACATTTAAGCTGATTCCACGGTAGTAAGGTTCTGAGTTAAATTGAATTGAATCTGACTCTGACGAATCGCTTCCAGATTTCCCAGCCTGGTGCCAGGCGGGGGCCCCCGTCCCTCCCATCTACACGCAGGTGGAGAGCTACGTGACTCGCAATGGCGTCATAGATACCTCTCTGCTATATCCGGTGCTCGTGTCTTCCGGGCTGTCCCGCGAGACCCTGGGGCAGATCTGGTCACTGGCCAACCGGCACACGCCGGGCCTCCTCGACAAGTCCGAGCTGTACGCCGCCCTCGCCTTCGTAGCCCTGGCCCAGGTGAATATGATCTTGAGTCTGAAAAACGTAAACGTGAAGTTGGGCGTGATTGTATCTAGATGCTGGCTTAGTTTCTAAAACTTTAATTTTAAAATCTTGCATTTACAGAATGCTTGCCAAGTCACGTCCATTGAAATACTGCATTCGTTGCACCAAGCCCCTGTACCCTTGTTGAACCAGGTGGCTCCGGCGCCGCCGCTGGCAGCGCACCCCACGTCCGATCAACTGGAGCCACCCGTTCAACCAGTTGGAAATTCTGGTATGTTCGTAAATCGGAAGATCTTTGCAAACTGGCAACCGTCTGTTAAATTAAACCATAAGCGTGTTTTTGCAGCAGGTGCTGACGACGACGATTTTGATGATTTCAAATCAGCCAATCATGTACCTCCCCTCAGCATAATTCCACCGGTCAGCACTCTTTCTAGCTCTTCGGTCGGAAGTCGACTGGCTCATCATACCCTAACGCATTCCCCCGGTGTAGCTGCCAACTCAGGTAGATCAAACTTGCTTTCACGACTACATTGCATCGAGCTTGAATATTAAGTTTGAAGCTGCGTGTGTTGAAGTTTTGACTTTTGCCTAATAAAAAAAATTGTGATGCGCCCAGTAAGAGCCAGCAATATCGTCATTTTACTGGGAGCATTTTTAATGCCGACACTACACGATCAGTGCTACTGTCATTATTTGGATACTGATAGTATCGGGGATTTTGTTCTATTATCATTACTGACAATTATTCGAATTTTGGGGTAACTTACTGTCAGTATCGGTATAATGACAGCAGTACCGATAGTATAGGTTCAGAATAAGTAATCCGATAATTTGGATAATCGTCCATAATGAAAATAGAACATCAGTCCATCAGTACTGTGCACATTACACTATCAGCATTGATGCCATAGTTGTTGAAACTGACAGTAATAATGCCCATGTAGGGGCCCCATAATATCAATTGCATTTATCCTTTTCGGATGTTGTTGTTGATCTGCTAGTGTTACACTGTAAGTTTCAGCTGATTTTCCAGCTTTGACAAAAGCAGAGACCCAGGCCCGTAAACACGGCTGCTTGCGAGTAGTGCACCCCAAATGCGAGATCTGATAAATGCCCTTATTCACATTCAGTCCAATTTCTTACAGAGGCGCCAAGAGCCGTCAGCTCTGACGATTTCTCTGATTTTCAACAAGCAACAGCAGCAGCAATGATGACGGCGGTAACCCCTTCCAGCGTTTTAGATAGCGCCACGATCGCAGCGGACTTGTCTTCGTTCAGCATTCCAGAAACAGCTCTTCGGGGTCACCAGCGGATACACAATGAACCTGAGCAGCTGCAGTCGGTGCCCTATCCCGAAGCCAGGATGGCTGACAACGCCATTGTTTTAGATTTGAAAAACTCAGATCAACAAGGTGCTGCTCCTGTTGTGGCTTATCATTCCCAGTTCAGTGCAGTCAGTTTCGGAGCTCAAAATGTGATTTCAAGCGGCGTGAGTGATCTGATGGGCGCCGCCGAGGACAAGTACAGCGTTTTTCGAGATTTGGCCACTGCAGTCGATGAGCCGCACAGCACCACCGAACCTCCGTCGAGCTTTGCTTTTGCGGACGATAACGAAGAAGACGATTTCGGTGATTTTCTTAGCGGCAGTGCCGCCCAATCCAAAGTCATTCCAAGCATTCCAGCCACACCCTTTGATCCTTTATTCTCTCCTCTGAGTACTATCGCGAGTCCGGCCGTTGACGTCGGAGCGTTCTATGCGAAGCAGGAAGCGTCGAGCTTATCAGACTTTGAGTTTGCAGATTTTCAGTCAGCGGCTGTCCCAACCATGGAGAAAAAGCCCGCATCGTCGCTGAGCAGCCTGATATCCAACTTGCACGGCTTCCAAATCAGTTCCTCCGTCGTTCCTGATGAGGAGTTTGGGGATTTCATGGCGCCGACCTCCGGCAGCCCCAGCAGTAGCAGCAACAGCTTCACGAGTGGCCAGAAGGACTCCAAGGAGGCAGACCAGTTGTCCAATGGCGACAAGACCTGCTCCAAGTCCACACCTTCGTTCGAAAGCCAGTCTGTCTCCAGCCTGGATTTCGTCACCGTTGATTATCCGCTCAGACTCGAGGGCGAGCTGAACTTGGGCCGTCATGGCTCCGTCCCGAGCTTGGATTTGAGGGGGGCGGAAAGTCCCGAGCAAGAAGCTGAAAGCGGGATTGACTTTGCAGTTGGGCCAACGACCCTCGACTCTTTGGCGAAGAATGAAATATCAGGTAAAGGCAAATGATGATGGATTAAGCTGAATTGCACAGCTGTTTTTGCTATTGTTGCAGCTCACCTTGAAAGCATCAACCAACATGTTTTGCTGACTCATTTACAGACTCTCGTCAGCCTTTCACTCCCATGATGGCTACCGGCCAATCGTTGGTTGATCGCTATAGCCTGATGCGCAACGAGATGCCGTCCCACACCGACGTGCACAGTTACGAGTGGCTGCGCTGCCTCGACAGGTGTCAGCAGGTCATTGGGGACGCGTTCAAAATATTCAACGGCATCAGCAGCAGCAACGTAAGCAACGAGGTTATCGGATCCGAAGAAGGAGAACATTATTTGAAAGGTAATTCACGATCCTAACAACAGTGTCGGATATTTCCAGAGCCTGCTGCCATTTCAGGGAAATGCAGTTTTGTTGTTAAACAAGCATGGTCTTGCAGTTGGTGACCGATGACTTTTTGGATTGCCGATCCATCCCCAATATAATTCCTGGCTAACAGCTCGTGTCTTTGTTGCTTTAGATATTGTTGAGATATACAGGATATCCCGACGGATCTCCATATCTGCGAAGACGTGCCACGCCGCAGACCCCAAGATCAGTGACACGATCAACAACATCGAAGCAGAGTGGAATAAGCTGTTGTCGTTTGTGATGAGCAGTCCCATCATCGTGAGTAGTTTAAAAAGTTCATCTTCCCTCGGTGCTGGTTAACCTAAGAAACTTCTGGGAAAACATTGGGATATTACGGCAGTTAAATTGCTAGGTCAAAAATTACTTGCAAAGCCATGTTCCATTAAAATTTTGAAACTTTTCTGTTACGTTTAAGCCCGGCGAAGACAGTTTCAACTTCACGGACGCCGTGCTCGACCAGAAGGAAGAAAGCCTGAAGCGGGCTTGCGGCATCTGCCTTCTGGACGTTGACCCACTGAGCAAGCCTCGCCACTGCGATTCTGAATGTTTCAAGCTGACTTACGGGGGCCGGCAGTACCATTCCGCCTGCGCCAACTTTTGGGTCAACTTCGTCGACTCTTTGCTACCGTCCTTGGCTTTCAAGCAAAACTTGTTGTGAGCCGTGTTTTATCCGAAGTGTATTTATCATCTGTTGCAGATGGGGCATAATAATTATTAAAGTAAGTTTAAAGAAGTCGGTGGAGTCATCGATTCGTATAATGTACGAAAGCATTTGCAGAAACTGCAGTTTGCACAGAGGGCCGAAGGGAAACTGGTGAAATAATTTTCGACCTTAACGCAGTTAGGATCAAAGGATTTGCTTTTTTATTCAGACCGATGCAAGCCTGCAGCCATGAAAAATGCAATGGGTTAGCCAGAAAAATGACACCCTAGTCCCGTACCTGTTTCCTCGTTCGGCGAGCCTCGCCATTTGCTTCGAGGCGAATTTGTGACACCGAGAAGAGCAGGGAAGGCATTTCATTCGCAGCAATAACGTACATTTACTAGAAAAGTGATGTGGCAAGCACAAAAACAACTTCCATAATACAACGTTAACATCCAAATTCTATTGCACCGTGCAAACGATTGATGGGAAGGGGGAATCGGGGGGAGTCACATCTTGGTCTCGATTCACATTCGATGACCCAATCGTTTGTGTATCTCAGTTACATGTGTATTTTCCTCTCAATGTGCAAAATAAAACATATGGTCAGCAGGAGGAGCTACATTGCTCAATCGTGTAGAGGCCTCTACAATCATGTGCCTTTGTCACTGGGAGGACAATAAATTGGTAATCTCCCTGAAATTTGTTACGAGCAAGAATGATTCAGTATTTTGGATCATGACCGAGATGAACTGAAATAAGGACGATGACCGATAATTTTTTTCTGTTGTTCTGCAAAACAACTACTGGTGTTTTTGTGCCTCGTGGTATAAAGCATAAGTATCGTTCTTGCGTAATATGTCTCAGAATTTCTCAGACTGGCATTGTAACAGTTAAGCAACAATATTCCTTAAACCTAAGGCAAGTGTCCCTGTATGTGGCAAACCACACGATTGTTAGTACTCAACCAATTGAGTTTTTCAAAGGCTTTTCGCCTTTCCCTACCCTGCCCGATCTTTCTCAGCAATTTTTTCCATCTCTTAGAATCACTCGGCATTTCCCACCATAATTCAGCAATTTTTCCAACCTCGTCATTCGTTTATCGCCGATCGATATAGCTTATAGAGGAAATGGGTTTTTGAGAAAATGTGAATAGTTGGCAGATGGACAATTAATTTATGCCGCGTGAAATGCTCATGCTCTAGCAAAACGTCCACGGTTTCTCCCGCCCCTCCCTGTCGCCCAGATAAGCATACGGACACGAGTAAAACTGTTTCAATAAACTTAATTCTCACACATGCTAATCGATATATAAACGCGCAATCGCTTTGTTCCCAGGGTTGCGCCTCGACGCTTTTGCAAATTTGCGGATTTTTTGGTTTTGTTTTCACTCAGGATTCAGGAACTACCATCGTCGGAGAGCCCCAAAAACAAACGTCGGGCTTGGTCAAAGACGCACGACAACGGCTAAACAACGAGCGAGGGAATATATATGTTAACAAATAATTGACGAGGAAACAGCAAATAAGTATTTCTGTACCAGAAACTATTTAGATTACCTCTACAGCTGCATATATCATAATCAAACGCCTATTGCCCTAAGCAACGAGATGAATAAACTAATCTGTTCCACCTAACCCTGTTACCAAACATCTAGCTTTATCATGTCAACCTTCTAACGAAATCTTTCAAATTCAGCTGTGTATCCTGTTTTATCACAACGACATTCGCGGTAATGGTCAGTTGCACCAGCGTCAATTAAGTGTAATCATGAACAGACGAGCTCACATCGAGGAGTAAAGGAAAGCCTTTGACCCTTAGCTCCATCAGCTAGAAACGTATTGAAACAGGCTCAAACGACCAACATGACTGAATCGGCTAGGTTAATGGGTTCAAATTAAAACCGACTTTGGTGCAACAGGCCACTAACGCAGTCAAGAGCCCAGCATTCGTCAGACAAAATGGGATTACCAGGAACATCACCGAACAGACAGCAAACATATTCCACACATTTTTTTGAAACTAAAGTCACCTCAAACCGGGGCTACACACGTCGCTTATGCGCTTACATTTCCTAACAAGACCTAAATGGTTGACGAGGTGTCAAATCAAACAGCGAACACATATGAGGAAGACGAGAAAAAACGTTCAGACCAGACAGTCCCAAATTCAAGATGGACACTCTGAAAAACGATAAAAACGAATAGCGAAAACAATCTTACGCTCATGGTTTTTTTTCAAAGCTATAGCAAATTACACGCACACGTACATACCAGGGGGAATCAGCAGGACTTGGTGTCGTCATATTCGTCAATATTTTGTTTATCGACTAAGACTATGAACCGCCTTGGCCATTTAAAATCACTTTGACCATGCAACGACATTAAAAGTCAGCCATTTTGAAATGAAAAGAACATTGTTCTGCACGCGCATTTCGCAGAATGCAATTAACACGTTTGACGATACTCTAATACCAATTGGCTGTTAAAGTCACGTGGACGAAGTGGCACGTGACCCAGAACGAAAAGGAAAATGGCGGTCGCCTTGATAGGAAGTTTTACTGCAATTCTACTAAAGGCCTCAGCTTAGTCTTATGCTAAACAAAAATGTGGTTTTTATGCTGGGAGATTTTAATCGTTTGGCGCAACCTGCTTCCGCGAGTCGGTCATCGAAAAAGCAACGAAAACCCTAACATAATTATGAGTTTATGACCTATTCGTCCAATTTGCTTGTTTTCTTAGGTCCATAACCAGAGTATCAGAAGTCTTTGGGCACCTGTTTGAAGGTGGTGAGGGTGGCAGAACACCAATGCGTGTATTTTCAAACAAAACAAGTTCAAAGGCAACTCTTACATCAATTCTACGATCTTGAAGATCGGATGAGTTCCCATTGCAGTTCTGGGTCTTGAAAATTTGTTACACAATCAGATCATTTGGGTCCGCTAACTGCATGCGCCCTAAGTTAAAGACTAATAGAGAGCCTCTGTCTACAGCAGTTGTCCAATCTGAGTTTTGTGTCTCATGGCTAAAGGGTGACAGCTTCAGTGCAGGTACTGCGGCTGAATGGGCTAACTCAGACTCGAGCTAATAGCTAGCGCAACAGCATACTAGGAATCTGGACCCTTAATACATTTATGTATTACAACAAGATGGCGCCTGAATTTGGAGGAAATTATTTATGGTGTATTCATCGTAAATTACATGGTTTGCATTATTTGGGAGTGCACGAGCAAGCCATCCATGAACTAAGTTTTCACAACCGGGAGTGAAAAACGTATTTGCAACATTGTAACTAACCGAACATGGGACGGGGCGCTGGACGAGACTATTATTTTGGGATAATTTCCCTCAGTCGCCCTCGTCCCACAATTAACCCACTGAATTAACTTATTTTAGCCTATTTAGCCTATGAAATCGACAGTTTAAACTGAATTTTACCTGAAGAAGCTCACCGAGCTCTATGGTCGTGAGGACAGGGGCGCTTTACGCAAACGGACAAGGACCGAGGAACAGAAATGGACCCCTTTTTTTGTGCGGCTTTGGTCGCTGCGCACAGGCTAATAACGGTTAAGAGAGGAGATTAGTGAAAACAGGCTCTCCGTAACGGCACCTTCTCCAATATAACAAATGAACATTATGTGGCTAGTCTGGGGCTACCAGGCCTTGTGGGGGTGGGGAGAGCTAAACAATAAAGAACATCTGATTCTAACCGATGATGTTTGCTTTTTTTCCAGTGTTTTTTTTTTCGTGTGCGTTTTTTCCGGTTTCGGATGTGCGATGTGGAGTGTGTGCGGTCGGCGCAAGAAGAACGTCAAAAAATTCATCCTCGGGAGACCGGAGACGGGTCGAATGGCCTAGATCTTCTTGTACCAAAAACTGATGGATTCGCCGTCTTGGGGGTAGAAGTCATCCACGCCTAAGAGAAATGGACAACGATGAGCATCAGTAGTGGCGTGGTGACTGGGCACGAAAATGCTTTTAGGACCATATATCGATATTAAGTTAGCCAAACAGGGAAAAAAAGCGAGATTTTTTTATGCTTTTATCTCCAATTCAGAGCTTGTACGAGTAAACGCCAATTTGGGAGATGCTTACCTGTATCTACAAAAACCGGGTTCTCGGGTCCGTTATTGTTGAGGCACAGCAGCCAATATTGATTTTCCAAGCGGTCTTCTTTCATTCCGGCCAGTGTGTGGACGTAGTGACCATTAGGCCAGAGAGATGCCGAAAATCTATGAATGAGAAAAGAAAAAAATAGCAAATTGGCAAATGTGGAAACCAAAGTTTTCCCAAAAACTAAAAGTTGAGAAATGTGAAAGAGAATAATGTTGTTTTGCAAGACTTTTAGCATCATCAGAGCACATTAGAGATGGTTAAGTGTATTTATGGTTGCAGTTTGATAATTTCCATTTTTATTATTATTGAGAGGGACGTACAAGTGGGCTCATGGTTTACCAAATACATTTGGGGAAATAAGATCTTTGGACCTTAGTCGTCATAACCTCTAAGTAAATATTAAGTGTGAAACAAATACATCATGCCCTACTCCAAATGTGCTCTTCCAGTATTATGCTATATTTCTGAATTCTGCTTGAAGAGTTCAGTAGTACTTGTCACGGTTGATGAAGTATGGACCAATTGAAATTTTTCTTGGCGTTATTCAATTATTCACAGCTTCTAATTAAAGAAATTACGTTATAGGCTTATTTTAGGCTAGGTTGAAGTGCGCTTACACTATATAACAAAACGTGTTATATGGCAAAGTTACAACTTGTTTGAAAATGAGATGAAAAAATGTAATTTAACATCTTGTAAGACTGATGACAAACATAATCGAGTGGGTGTTATATAACATGCTGTAGGCCTACAACAGAGTCAAAAACTAATTTATTATATTACAAATGTTTTGTTAGTGTAAAGTCGTCTGTAGTTTAGGTTAGGTCAGGTCAGGCTAGGCCTAAAAAACAACGAAAAGACAAAAAACTAAAAAAGCATAAATTGCGACAACTAGGACATGTTGAAATATTTGGGGCAGAGAATAACGTAAAGTTAAGCCAAAACTTTTAGGAAAAACAATTTTAAAACAGTTTAAAATTGCGTTTGTGGAACGTTTCGAATAAAATGCGTATGCAACCTCGAGTGAAATGATGCAATATCCTGAGGCAGGTGGTTTGGAAATTGGAGCATTAAATAAATACACTTGAAAAATGCATCGCGTTATTTCAAACTCGACAGCTTTTATGACAATCGATTAAACAGCAAACCCACACTAGATCAATAACGCGATAAAAAACAAGTGGAAATGACGTCATTGGGAATATTATTTTCAGCTTGATCCTAATGAAAGCTTCAGACAGAAAGGAACAACACCTCAGTAACTTCACTCTGGGGACGTTCAAGTATTATGTCATTATCTTTTTGGAGGGGTGTTTGGCCTAATGTTGACAGAGGTTTGGGGAACTCAACCAATTTCCAAGTCATAATTTTTTTCCATAGTAACCCATACCCCTTTTACACGGCCGTTCATTATACGGTTTTTGGCTACAATGTATAACGACCTTTCTGAGCCAAAAAAATTCGCTTTCACGGGCCATATGTCATAGCTAAACGAAGATACCTGATGTTTTGAAATGCGAACAATATGTGGCGATGGAAACAATATAACACGTTTGTCCGAGTCACTTCTCACGTCTGTCATCATCACATTCTGTAGTTGAGGTTGGCCCTGTTTTGGTCCAAATTTTGTAGTTTCGCTTCTTTTTAACTCATTAATCTTAATACTGCGTTCTTCGAGTTGATCCCGATGAAGAACGCAGTATCAAAATAATCCGAAGAAATTCACAATTGAGCGAAAACATGACAAAGCAACAGAATTCTGATCGATTTTTTAAACCATGACCATCCACAACTGCGGACATACAGTAGCTATGCATTTCGTGCAAATCTGCAGACTCGTATTAGAACTACTGTATTACTCAAGATTGTAATTAGTTCATGTACACTGTATACAGTACATGTATTTTTAAAATACGTAATGGAAATAGTGTTACGATTGTATAGATTTAATTTTTTTTTCGTGAAATTCGAAGGATCCTGTTGAATTAACATGGGATTGTATGCTAAAACATGATTTCTTATATACAGCATTTCGCTTTACAGCCCACTTTCCAAGAATCTCTGTATCTATAGGCCGTAAAGCGAACCATAATAGTTGAGTAGAGTGGTTTCGATTTTCTTCATTTTCTCATGGTGCACGAAAATCGAAATTAAAACCACACAAAAACCTAACACGATAAACCCGTTTTGATCTTTCTTAATCCTCATGGAGGCGAATGGGGGGAGGACAAAAACCTAGAAGTAAGTTACGAAAATTCTCGTTTTAATTCTCTCCGATCGTCTTAGATCATTCGTGCGGAACACCAATTTTTTAATTTGTTCGTGCAATTGGAACGGATCCTGTTGAATTAACACGGGTTTGAACGCTAAAACATGATTCGTTGTACAGCATTTCGCTTTACCGCCTACATTCCAAGAACCTGTCTAGGCCTTAAAGCGAGGTATGCGTGTACTTTTATCAACAGTCATCCGATTGTACAAAAACTTTCGCCTACAGCGCCATCTGACCCTAGTACTCACTCGAATTTCTGACTCTCCTTGGCCGCTCTCTTCATGATCTCGTAGAAGGAGGTGTTGGCGGGCACGGTGATGGCCAGCGTGTAGTTCTGGGTTATGTTGTTGCCAATCCACAGGGAATACTTGACGGTGATCAACTTGGGTTCTTGCGGCAGAGGCGACGAAGACGAGGGTGGACGCGTGGGCAACAGCACCACGTCGTTGGCTGAAAATGTTAATGAAAGTGGAAGAAATCAATAATAATAAGAAGAATCCCAGAAAGTAGCACTTCAGGTTGCTGCTTACAGTGATCGTTGCTAGTGGATTCTACGGCTTGAGGCAGCGGGGTGATGTCCTCCTTGCGGCAGCTGGTGTTGGACAGCTGAGTGTACGATCTACCCACCAGGATGGGCAACACGGACATTGTGGCCAAGATGTTGCCGAACGAGCCGTCCGGCTGCTGCTGGGACAGGAAGTACTCAAGGGTCCTGGTGAAGTTCCAGTCTTGGTGGTCATCGCTGAGGGAAATCAGCGCCTGAAACGAGAATTTAAGCAGGGGATTAATGGGAGAAACAACAAATGTTGATTAAATCAAGGGCTTTTTGTATTTTTTATCAAGTCAATTAATTTTAGTAAAAGTGATCAAATTATCAGATTTTGCAGATTATTCGCAAGGATTTTGCTGAAAAAAATGTTATGTTAATCTTCCCAAATTATTTGCCAACAATTTTCCCGCATTTGATTTTGACCAAAACTGACCAAATTAGCAGGGCTTTGTGCAGACTATTTTCAGTTTTTCAAATACGTCAAGTTGTAACCTTATTTTTTTTTTTTTAATTTATTTTCCAACAACGTCTACGCAATTTATTACCAAAATTGACTAAATTTACAGATTTTTGGGCAGAATATTTTTAGTTTTTCAAATCCAACAACTTGTTATCTTAATTTGCTTTTCATTATAATTATTTCTCCAATCAGTTCCACGCAATTTATTTTACTAAAAGTTATTTAATTATCAGATTTTTTAGATTATTTGCAACGTTTCTGCTAAAATAATTTCTATCGGCTTATTAACTTAATCTTCTAAATTCAATTGCAAATATTGTCAAGCAATTATTGGCCAAAACTGACCAAATTATCAAATTTTTGTACAGACTATTTTCAGTTTTTCAAATCCCTCAACTTGCTATCATTAGCTTTTACTTTAATTTATTTTCCAACAAGTTCCAAGTAATAAGGGTTTACTAAAGTTGATTCAATTTTCAGATTTTCCCGTTTATTTGCGGGCTTCTTGCTCAACAAATTTGCTCAGCTTGTTATCTTAATTTGCTTTTCCTTGATTTCTTTTTCAGTAGTTCCACGCTGATTCAATTATCAGATTTTCCAGATTATTTGCAAGGTTTTTGCTAAACAAATTTCCTCAGCTTGTTATCTTAATTCGTTTCTTCCTTAATTTATTTGCCAACAACTATCACTAAAATTATTTACCAAAGCTGCTAAAATTAGCAGAATTTTGAGGCAATTTTCAGTTTACCAAATCCCTCAACCAGTTATCTTACTTGCTTTGCCCAGAATTACATGTATTTTCTAGCATGTTCCACGCAATATGTGTATACTAAAATTGATCCAAATAACTAATTTTCCATGCAGACTATTTTCAGTTTTATTAAATGATAACTTATCTTAATTTGCTATTCCTCGATTTATTTTTCCAACAAGTTCCACGCAATACGTGTTTACTAAAATTGATCCAATTAACTAACTTTTCATGCAGACTATTTTCAGGTTGTTGTTGTTGTTTTAAAAAAGATCGTTCACTTATTACCCTAACTTACACTGTACATGTATTTTTACCCTCAATAACAGTCTTCACTTGCCTCACCAAATCTTTTCACTGTCTATAGTGTTTTCATACAATTGCTAGAAATTCCTTTCGAAAATAAGTCATCGAAATTAAGTCATCCAGTTGGATAATAAAATGGAATAGATCCAAAAATAAATTTGCTGGACCCAAGAGGTAATAGGGACTAAAATTATATTTTTAATTCAGCGTCCAACGAATGGCCAGTTTATTTGGCAAAGGTCCAGTTTTCCAATCGACCCACGCATTTACGCCAAAAAAAATGGTGTTACAGTCTGGAATAGGAAATTCAGGAATTTTGCGTGTGCCAAAAACAGGAGCTTTCAACAAAACTATAATAATTTAATCTAATAAAATGTATCCAATGTAATCTGAATCGCTTGCCAGTGGACTGGTCAAGCAGCTAAAGTACCTGCGTTGCGATGGAGCTGGTGTGTATGTTGCCGAAGCTGCCGTCCTCGTGTTGCATCTTCTTCAGTCTTTTGATGTGTTTGCGCAGATAGCTGAGAAGATTGCGATGATGATGTTCCTTGACCACGCAGCTCATGGCCAGAACGGTCATCGCCAGGGTATCTGAGGAATAATTAATGAGACGAAGGAAGACGTTAATGAAAACGGACTTTTAGATTATTGCTCGACTCCAAGAAAAAGTGAGGGATGTTCGAAAACCACGAGAAGACACAAATCTGAAATTATTGAACAATCTCTTCAAATATACCTCCGCGTTTATTACACTTCGCCTAACAAGGGTAATCCAGAAAGGAAATTTTATCTTCCCTGACTTTTTCAGTTTTTAAAAAAGTTTCCCCGACTACCCTGACCACTGAAAATGGGCAGATATGACATATGCTAATGCAAGGAATACTTCATATGCAAACAGGAGATAGAACAAAATGATTAATAGGAAACAGTAAATTTAGATAGTTTCAGTATTGATTTCTTGCACAGCAGGGATGTGAGTAAGATTTGCACCCGTCAGTGCAATACTAGCTGATGCAAGAATTTCTTGAACAATATACTGGAGAAATTCCTCATTTTGGTAGTCGCGGGGTGCGCCATCTATTGACTTTTGCAATAACTAGCTGTGTGAAAGCAAATGTGATGTTGCCATGCTGAATCTCTTTCCAATTTCCCAAAAAATTGTAGGTTTCTCAAGTATTCCCGGTCTGGGGAATCCTGTAACTTTCTGCTTCCCAAACCTGGGGAAATACCCAAAATCGGACAAAAGTGAGTTTTCTTTGGGTAACGTCATACCTCGGCAAATACGCATTACAACAGAAAGTAAATTTTACCCAATTCAAGGAAAATATGCATTATATTTTAAGCAAAAGTCTTTGATTCAATTTGATGAAGATTTTTAAAGTACCATATTCCAATGATTATCGCAAAGACTTTTAGAATATACTCCAAGTCTAAATCTCTTAACAAGTATTTATCATTAGAATTAATCACTTTTGCTTAAAATATCGGTATAATACATACTGTATTTTACTTGAATAACCTGAATTTAAGTATATTCTTTAAGTATACGCTAAAACTTAGAATATACTCTAAAACTCTTAACAAGTATTTCCAATACGCTGTTTTAGCTAACAATTAGTTTCTGACAGGAAGCTGCTTCAAATATTACAATAACCTGACCTTTACAGGGTCCCCCTTTCACAGAAAAAAAGCCAGTTCAACTTCTCATCTCCGAAGGCACTGTAAACAGTTACACTGCGAGACCGCAAAAAAGTGTAGGAGACACAGCTCGTCTGTTCCAAGTACAGGCAGGATCTGGAACACGCTGCTCTCGAAACAGTGATGGTCTCCACACCATCGGAATTTAGCATACATCTGAACAATCTTAATCTCTATAATATTTGTAATTAATGTAAACTAAGTTCCACTAATCTAGGATAGTTGTAAGTGATATTCTTTGTATGTCCCTGCTATACTTTTTCCTCTTTCTAAGGAAAAATTCAATTATTATTAATATTATTAACCTAAACCCCTCGAAGATGGCAATCCTTATGTACACCCTCGTACGCATGGTTTGCCATCGTCCAGGAGCCGACCAGAATGCTCTAGGGCATACCCGAATAAACCTAACCAACGATTTAATAGAAAGGTTAAAATATGATATACAATGTCCATGTACATAGGTGCCCATTTGGAGCCTTTGAACACCGAAAACAAAACCGTCAAACATCAAATAACATAAAAACCCGTTCTGCCCATTGAAGATGGCAATCCATAAGTGCACCGTGGTACGCATGGTTTGCCATCGCCAGGGGCTGGCCAGAATGCTCTTGAGCTTACCTGACTTAACCTCACCAACAATTAAATAAAATGGATAAAATCCTATGTGTATATATGCACATTTGGAGCAATTTCCACATTAAATTCATTAAAATCATGGAAGACTCACCGTGATTGTGGGTCTCCTCCGAGTCGACGAACCCGAAGAGGTGTCGGATCTGCTTCTTGCGGACGTGAACGCCAGCGTTGCACAGGGTGAGCATGACGTAGGAGTACTCGAAGGGGTGGCTGGTGTCCAGGTGCTCCAGCAGGGCAACCAGGTCATGGCCGTAGAAAGACTTGGGGTCCTGGCACACAGAAATCAGGGCGTTCACCATTTTGGCCACTCGACCTGGACGCAGGGGGTTCTCGTGGCGTCGACTGAAACAACAAGAGAAAAAAAAGTGTCACGAGTGGTTAACGCTTCACCGATTTCATTGGCACTAGTAATTATGGGAAAGTTAAAATATTATATCGTCAAAAATAGAGATTTTCTCATTCCTTCAATGTGATGACTTCATTACTGATCGAAAAAATGGCGAATTGAACAAATATTTGTTCTACAGATTAGTACACATTATGCACTTGTCCTTTTCGAATTTCGTCTCGCGCCGTCGTTCTAGAACGTCTCGATTTCATTTTAGGCCGTTCTATTCGTATTTCATGAGTTACTTCGAATTGCAATTTGACCTAGCTATGTTTTCGTCAAATTAATTATTTTTCTCGTAAATACTGTATAAGTAGGAATACATGACTTAGAAAAACAATCGGTGCCCTGGCGAACGACACATTCTACAACGTAATAAATTAATCAAGCTGTTGATAGTAATTTTTAAAGTGAAGCTAAGCTCGTAAATGCTTTATGAGAGATCTGGGAAATGAAAATGCTACGGGAACAATATTTTAAAAATGCTAGCTCGTAAATGTTTGGAGTCTATGATTACTCTAAGATCAATATTAAGAATAAGTGATCAAAAATGATGGAGTTAAACGCTGAATACAGTACGCGTTTATGGAAAAATATCAATAATGGATTAAGTGATTACTAAATAAAAGGAAGACAAACCCGTTGAACCCGTGAGAACAAATTTTCAATTTCCCTGACTTTTCACTGACCTTTCTAGGTTTTAAAACAACTTTTCCTGACTGCCCTGAGCTCCGAAAAGGCAAAAAAATGCCAATTGGCAATGTCATTAAGTACACTATACATGTAT